>ML415823.1:0-33084 GCA_005239525.1 Nicotiana knightiana | reverse complement strand
TGGGAACTCTTTGGATGAATGTTTCGCGAATCTGGATGATATGAACGGTGAAGAACTAGCAGATTGGGTGTTAGCACTTGAGGAAAAAGATGTATGGAAACAGGCTCTCGAATTTGATTCATTACATTTAGAGAAAAGTGAGAACATGCAGGCCAAGCTGTCTAGTGAAACACCACCCATGTTAGAACTGAAATCGGAGGATGCTGATGTAGTAGAAAAGATACTGGATTTAACCAAAGACATTGAGACTACATATTTTGTTGAATCCAGTGTCGTTATTGTTGAGGATGTTAGTACACACTCCAACCATATGTTCAAATTGTGTTTGGATGATAATATGCAAATAGAGTTATCCGAACCACCTGATGAGTTGAGAGATAAAGAACAAGAAGCCTACATTCTGGAATTCTTTCTGCCAGAAAGTAGAGAGTATACATTTTGTAGAAAAGCCAAGAAACGCAGATTATTATATGGTTTTATTTGGCCAGGCAGAGTTGTTCCACCACCCCATGAGCATGATCATAGAGCAGAATTAAGAATGGGGGTTCAATCATAAGTTCAAAGTGGAGACATAAAGTGATTAAAGCATGTGCTCAAAGGAGCATAAAAGCGAGATCACTGGAAAAGATGTCGACACTAGTGGACTAGGGAGTTTCTTACACCTTACTTTTATTTCTTGTTTTGTCTATATGTGATGCACTGAGGACAATGCATGATTTAAGTGTGGGGTGTTGTACATAATTGTTGTGATTTGTTGTGTGCATTATTATTAGTAGTCTAGTTTTTCGTGTTCGCAAGTTTTTATTTTTAGGTAGAAAATATGTGGACTCTTCCTGACGATGGATCTCCTAGACAGTTTTCTTGAAGGAATTAAGTGTAAAGAAAATAACAAAAAAGATTTTTATTAGTAGTGTAGTAATTCCCCCTTGGTTTTTCTTTGGACCACGGTTCTTTTCCAAGGGCTTTTAATTGAACCGGGTGTAGGTAGTTTTTTAATTTGTAGGAGTAGGAGTCACATGGTTAAGGGCCTAATAGTAGCAATATCTCGAAACGTGTTAATGCCTTGAGAATAGTTAGTATTTTGGTTGTGACGCTTAGGCTCAATTTTTGACTCTAAAATAAATACCTCAAATCAGGAATTCTTAAGATTTGATTAACTGCTTTGACTGGAATGACGTGATAGATCCAATCCTGAGTGAGTTATGTACCATGTGTGTGTGAGATTTGAATGTTATTATGTGCATTGCATCTGATGTCTAGAACTTGCCCCGTGTGTGTGCGAAGCGAAATAGAAGTTTTATTCAGTCTTGGGAGTGATATGNCCACATTACAAGCCATACCCCTTTGTTTGAATTGATCATCTATTTGAACCTTGTCACCTCTCGTAAGCACTGAAAATGTGATGAATTATGGAAAAGTTAAAGTGTGGGGTGGTAGGTTGGTGTTTGAGGGGAATAATTTAAATAAGGAGAAAGGTGCACTGTGTTGAAAAGTAAGAGTCACTTGTGCACTGCGTTGAAAAGTAAGAGTCACTTGAAAAAAAAAAGGAAAAAAAAAGAAAAGAAAAGAAAAGAAAAATAAACAAATAAAGTGTAAGCAGTTGTATTGCTGTGAAAGAGAAATATATGTGGTGACTCTTAATGTAACTGTGCTTAAAGAAGTATGGGGTAATAACATCGTTGTGAAGGTGGGATTTGGCTATATTGAGGTTGAGGTTAAACGTAAAGTTTATGTATTAAAGTGCTTAGGGAGGTGTAGTCACTCTTACATCTAAATGTATCCTACCCGTCCCGCAGCCTACATTACAACCGAATAAAGTCCTACTTGATCCTAGACTGAATGAGCTCGATTAGTAGAGTATTACACTACGGGCAAGCCTATGGTACGTCTTGTGTGGCATATGAATGTTTTATTTCTGAGAGCGAGTGAATTCTTTCGATCTTGAGTTCCTAAGTGTTCTTAAATTTTACTGTGTGAGGAACTAGCTCTTTGATTTGGTGAGGGCACATGATTCATGACGGAAAGGTAATGTTGTTGACCTCTAAGTTAGAGTAGTTAGTGAATTGTGAATAAAGCATGGTATTTGTGAGTCAATTATTGAGGCGAGGATGTCACACCTTTGTACTTGAACTGTGTTAATTATTCTTGGTATAACNGCATTAATGATAAAAATACACTTGTTATGTGCTTAATGGAGTTTATTTCATGTGTAGGTGAATTGGAGATGGAAACGGAGCTAAAGGGGTGCAAATACGTCAAAAATACGCAAAAGGAGACACCCGGGCGATAGCCGGGCGACAGAGCCCTATAGCCTGACCCTACCTGGCGTTAGCCAGGCCTTAGGGCTGAAACGCCACCCCTACCCTGGCGTTAACCAGGCGTTAGGGATGAAACGCTAGCCCTAGCCTGGCGTTAGCCAGGCGTTAGGGTCCAAACGCCCGGGGTCCCAGGTTCGGTCAAGTCCGAGTTTTGACGAGTTTAAGTGTTTCCCGGTTGAAATAGAAGTCTCCTACACGGTTAGGGTTCGCCCTAAACATATAAATAGACCCCTAAAACACAACTTAGAGAGATTCGCAAGAGATGGGGAAGGCATTCGAAGGATTCAACAAGAGAAAGCCATAGAAGTGACAAAACATTGATTTCTACATCTTGTATTCATTGCTTTGTATTTCAATTATGCAATTTATTTTAGTTTTGATTCTTATAAACATGAGTAGCTAAATTCTTTAGTTTATGGTTTGGTAGAACCCGTTGGGGATGAATTTATTGTGATATTAATATATTTTGATTGATTAATCTCTTTTTGTTCAACTACGTTCTTGATGTAGTTGATTGAAAGGGCCCTCAATTAGCTATTCCTATTTATTATGTATCTACTTGAGAGAGAGTGCATATTTAGGTAGTTGTTTGAACAACACCACTCCCGGAGTATAGACGAAAGTCATAACCGAGGGTTTAGAGGTTAGATTAGAGATAACGACACCTCGGGTGAAATCTAAAGTGAATTCTATTGCGATCTAGCTAGCATAACTTGAGAGAGTGCGTCTAGTAAATTATCATAATTACTTGAGAGAGATTTATGCTAGTTAGAGCGTTCATGATTGATAGAGATAACCAATTAAACTATAAGACATATCCAAGGAAGAATTCACCAACGGGGGAAACCATAACCTTAGACCTTATTTATCATTGCTTACATTATATTGTTAGTTAATTGCTAGTTTATTATTATTGTTAGTAGAATTAGTTAAACATCACCAAATTGATATTCAAAAGTCTTGAGAAACTTGATTAAGCAACAGTTTAGTATTTTATTGACTTAATTGATACGTAAATTCCCTGTGGGATCGACTCTGGGCGTAATACCCCGGATTATATTTGTAACACCCGCTTAGTCTTCTACAAGACATGTTGAGCGTGATCAGAGACTCAATAATCAATAAGTAAGTAAACATTTCTTTTATTATTAAGAAAACTCCATCTCTGGTTTCGTCATTTAACAATTTATATCTCAATCCAATGAAGCAATAACAAATATTATTAATTCCAAATATTTATCATGCGCAAACAATGCCGAGGTCGTACTGCCCGTTCCAACATAAATATAAAAATTATGCACTGCCGAGGGTCGAACGACACGAACCATAGATGCATTTATCTGCTACCGAAGCGTTTGGCCCACTCCACGAAAGAAAATACTTTAAAGAAATATAAATTCTCAATAACAGTCAAGTGCCCCATTCACAACTTCAAGTAAGTGAAATTTAACCTTTTACAATTCTTTTATCAAATTTCAATATGACTTAAGCAAGTATGTTATCAAGTAGGGGAAAACATTGTAAGTATAACATGATATGGGTCCTAGACTACCCGCACAATAGCCTATTTAGTAGCTACGTACAGACTCTCGTCACCTCGTACGTACGTAGTCCCCACAAATAGGAGTACAGAATAATTTATTTTACCTATGGGGTTAATTCCCTCTTACAAGGTTATAAGAGAGACTTACCTCATCTTAAATCCCACTTTCCGGTCACAATTTCTCTCTAAATCCCCAACTTGGTGTCGTTCAATTCAAAACTAGTCGAACAATGTGCAAATTAATCAAAAATATACTCCAACGCTTGAAATTTAACAATTTATAAAAATTTTCAACTCCACTAAAAAGTTGGCAGTGGGGTCCACGTATTGGAACCTGACGAAACTCACAAAATCCGACAACCCATTCCGATACGAGTTCAACCATACCAATTTTATCAAACCCCGATAACAATTTGACCTCCCAATCTTAATTTTTTGTTCTTGAAAAGATTTTGCAAAAATCTTGATTTCTTCCATTTAAATCCAAAATAAATGATGAATATAACTATAGAAACATGAAGTATAACTACTTTCGGATATAGAACACTTACCCCAATTCATATGGTGAAAATCGCCTCAAAAATTGCTTCAATCGGAGCTTCATAGCTCCAAATATGTTAAAAATGGCCGAAACCTCAAAATATAGCTTCTGCCCAGATATTTACTATTAGCGATCACGAAGCACAACTTTTCTCAGCCCAAAATTTGCCCTTTGCGATCGCAAAGAACAAGTGCCCAGGTCTTCCAGATAGCCTCTAGTACAATGGTGATAACTTTTTGTACAAAAATCCAAATTACAGATGGTTTAAATTTTTGAAAACTAGACACCAAGAGTACAACCTTCATGCTTTGATCATCTCTGATTCCTTATAGATTACGAGATATAAGCTGTCACAGTCAGCCCTGTGCAATACAAATTTCATCTTCGCGATTTCCAAACTCTTCCTGGATAGGCTGTATTATACCAATCATAACTTTTTATACACAACTCCAAATGCCAAATGGTTTGATTTTCTAAAATTTAGGCACAAAGGGCTACATCTTTTAATTTTGGATCATCTCCAAATTTCTTATAACTTGCAAGATACACTCTTCCAAGGTCGGGTTAGTGCAACAGAAACTTTCCTCCAGAGGCTCACGAAATGTCTTCCACAATCGCAAATCACTGTCCAATTTCTCCCATTTTCCTCGTTGCGATCGCTACCAATTCCCTGCGATGACATAGCACACTGCTATAGCCAAAAACCAGCAGCTAAAAATTCCTAGAAATTGTCTAAAACCACCCCGAAACACACCTGAGGCCCCCGGGACCCCGTCCAATCACAGAAATCAGTCCCATAACATAACACAGACCTGCTCGAGGCCTCAAATCACATCAAACAATATCGACATCATGAATCGCACCCCAATTTGAGCTTAATGAACTTTAGAACTTCGAACTTCCACATTCGATGCCGAAACTTATTAAATCACGTCCGATTGACCTCAAATTTTGCTCACATGTCATATTCGATATTGCGGACCTACTCCAACTTCCGAAATCGGAATCCGACCCCGATATCAAGAAGTCCACTCGCGGTCAAACTTTCTAAAAACCTTCAAATTCCATCTTTCGCCAAATGACCCCAATGTCACGACCCCAAATCCTTAGTCGTGATAGCGCCTGTCGTGGAATCAGGAAAGCCACCATTTCTTTGAATCAAAGCTTATTTTTCAGAAAATATAAATTTAGAAGCAGAATATTGATAATAACCCATTTGAAATTTAACAACATTTAAAGCACATTTCAAAATCCAACCTCGGATCTAGTGTCACCAAGTCACGAGCTACCATAATGTACAAATGTAAAAATAGAGGAAATGACAACATATTTTGTAATAATAAAAGTGTGACAGGAAGATAAAGGAGGAGAAGACGAGGTCGTGATCGCCAGCTGCTACCTCGATGACTCCGAAGAAACTCTGATAGCTACTCAGTATCCACTGCCAGGTACCGGTGTACCTGGATCTGCACACAAGGTGCAGGGGGTAATGTGAGTACACCAACTCAGTAAGTAACGAAACCCAACCTACATGCTGAGAGGTAGTGACGGACTAAAACTCGGGATTTACAATAAACAACGTACAGAAATTAGACATGCTAACAGTTTATCTGAAAATATACAAAATATGCCAAGTGTGCCGGAATACTCTACATGCCATCATATAAATATATGAAACTAGTGAGGAAATGCACATAGTGCTCACAACCCTCACACGACAGTCCACTCAGTACCTTATATGGCTCTCAGGCCCAGGGAAGGTCCATCCCGGAATGTACATAATAATCGGTGACTGTAGTCACTTGGTACTGAGGAAAAAGGACAATCCAGCCCCACAGAGAAGATCCATCTCCGGAACACAACACGCAGACAAGATCCATGTCCAGGGACGATCCATCCCTCACATATCATCAACTTCGGACAAGGTCCATGTCCAGGGAAGATCCATCCCTCAATATCAATGCGCTCACTAGAGGTGTAAAGACTCCGGAGGGGCCCTAGTGGCCCAAGCGCTATGTCAAGCCAATGAAGGCATGATTTAAGTATCGCTGCGGTGTGCAGTCCGATCTCATAACTGTCTCAACAATATGCTCTCGGCCACACTCAGTCATTACTCTCCAGTCTCACTCATACGGCTTACAGATGTATAAGTCAGCTAAAAAAAATGATAAATATGCATATAATTAAAAATTACTGAAACAGAGGCATGAAATGATATGTTATAACAAGACTGACTGTATGAAATCAAATAATCAAAAAATGAGACAGTAATATACGACCATCCGGGTCTCAGCATTTTCAGCGTGAAGCCTTAGCATTTATACTTATCTAACATGTTCACAATTACCACATTGATAGAAGTGCGGATATCAGTCAGTAATAGCTACTAGACAACGCCATGGGATGAGCCAGGCCATAAATACTCGGTGCACGCCTGCACGCCCGTCACTTGGCATCTGCATCACCTCAATTATAGTCATATATCATATAGTTCGGGGTTTCGAACCCTCAGAACCAAGTTTGGAAATGTTACTTACCTCAAAACCGGCTAAAATCCTAGCCCACAGTGTCCTTGCCTCTAGACTCGGCCTCCGAATGCTCTGAATCTACCAAAAATTAGATGCATATCGTTATTATATGCCAAGGAACGAAGCCCATTCGAAATTTATAAGAATTACCCAAAAATCCCGAAATTGGCGAAACCCGACCCCGGGGCCCACATCTCGGAATCCGATAAAATTTACATCACAATAATCCTCATCCTCCCACGAGTCTATACATACCAAGAAAATCAAAATCGGACTTCAAATGACCCCTCCAATCCCAATTTTAAAGTCTCTAATTACAAGCCTTAATTACCCAATTTTGGTACTGATTTTCCACAAATTTCACCACTAATCAGTCCATTAATCAAATATAAACGAGTTTTAAGTTCAAAAGTCTTACCTCCACGAAGAACTCTCGAATTCCCTCTTCAAAACCCTTCAAAAAGCTTCAAACCCGTGTAAAAATGGTGGAAGAATGACCCAAAAATCGCTAAGGGTCCTATTTATATGTTCTGCCCAGCGATGATCGCACATGCGGTCCTTTTCTCGCACCTGCGGTCCCAGGTGCGCACCTGCACGTTTCACTTAAGGGACCAAAACTCGCACTTGCGGCTAACTATCCGCACCTGCGGCTTCGCAGGCGCGGTAAAAACCTCGCACCTGCGGATCTTCTCCAGCCTACCAAGAATCCGCACATGCGCCCCTTGTCCGCACCTACGGCCATCGCACCTACGGCTTCCCTTCCGCAGGTGCGTCCACACCCGAAGGACATCAATTTCTGCTGCATTTTCTCCAACTTCAAACTCCCCGAAGGCTATCCGAAATCAACCCGAGCCCTTTGGGACCCCAACCAAGTCATAAATGATCACCCGGACTTAATCGAACCCTCGGAACACCTAAAATAACATCGAAACTCCAACTGAACCCATGATTCAAGCCTAAGATTCCTAAAACTTCCGAAAATCATCTACGATGCCGAACTAACTAAAACACGCCCGATTAAACTGAAAATTTGCACACACATCCAAAATGACCTTACGAACCTGTGCCAACTTCCGGAATTCCATTCTGACCCCGATAGATAATAATCCACTGCCGACCAAAAATCGTCAAAACTCAATTTTGCCAATTCAAGCCTAATCTACTCCGGACCTCAAAACCACATTCCGATCACAGTCCTAAGTCCCAAATCACCTAATGAAGCTATCCGAGCTATGAAATCCACATTCCGCGGTCGTTTACCTATAAGTCAACTCCCGGTTGACTTTTCCAACTATTAAGCTCATTTAAGATACTAAGTGCCTCAATTCTCACCACGACCACTCCGAACCCGAACTAACCGACCCAACACATCATAATTAGGTTAAATAGTATATGACAAAGCTGAAATAGAGGAAATGAGGCTAATCTCACGAAACGACCGGCCGGGTCGTTACACCCAAAATGACCTATAGACCTCCAAATCCACATCCGAACGCACTCCTAAGACCAAAATCACCATATGAAGCTATTCCAAGGCTCGGAATCCCAAACGGACATTGATAACATTGAAATAAATCCGATGCACACAACAAACCTCATGATGCATGTATGTCATGTTCCAACTATTGCAGTATTGCCACGGAAGCGATAAGCAGAAATTCATAACCACCGGCCGAATCTGCAAATCATTTAGTCTCTTCCCCTAACAAGAACCATTACCTCATTCTGAACCATGTAACGATAATTGCTCTTTAATAAGCCACAAACTCAAATGTTATACATAAGGAAAACGAACTCTGGAAAGAACTACTCAACCCACGTAACTAATTAAAACACCGAAAGGGTGTTATGAACCTTCCTCAGAAGATGCGGAACAAAATACACGGGAATAGATATAGGGAATTGTGCTCAATATCACAATGTTACGGCGTGCAACCCGATCCACACATGATACCGTTGCGGCGTGCAACCTTATCCAACCAACGTACCCGTGGAGGCGTGCCACCCGATCCATACATAATAATATAGAGAAAACACACCTCGAGTCGTAACGCTCAAACCCACGAATTTGCCTGAATATCAATCATAAGCACGCCTAGTGCCCAATACCATCCCTAGGGATAAGGATAACGCCATACTCAAGCACGACTAAGGTCCAATGAATGACCTACATATAAAGAGCCATCCTGCTCATATAACACCGCAAGCTACACAAGACTACCACATATGTGCGAATAATCAAGCCGTCTCACAACCCACACGGCACAATAGAGTATTACATGAAGTAGCTGACGATGTAAATAACATCCAACGCCCGAATACTCCTTCATAAGGAATGCTATGCTGAATGAACGCACTCAGGCTGGTGTAGAGTACACATCCACATTTGGACCCATCAATGGACCTCAAACTGATTATGATCATACCATGCTTGGGAAAATACCCTCTTAAGGATCCACAATGACTTTTTTCCTATGACACACAAGAACAACCGTGGAATTCGGAACAAACTTCCACAATTCACAACCAACTGAATAGAGCGCCTTTCGGGACTTAACTCTCACATTAGGGATAGTACCAAATCTCCATACTTGGTTTCAATCTTTAATCAATCAAGTGACTACATGTCACACTTATACAGTCTTCCCATGGGATACACTCCCACGACCATCCGCACCAGGTAACAAGTCTGCACCTCCATACCACTGGCCATACTATTGCTGTAGAGAAAATCAAGAAGCTACAAATTAGTATACAAAGCCCCTTACATAGGACACCAATCTCAGGTGACGCAAAACACAATACCCCCTTACTCTAAACATCTAAATCCTTTCCTGCTCGTCCGAGCTCGTGACATTCTTGTCAACACCAAATTGCAACCTTGATCCTCAACTTTCAAATTTCATGACGCTCACCGCACCTATCCTACCAATGCGCGAGAACACAAGAATTGCATCATAACTCTTAAACCACTAATAGGACACACACTTCACTCATTTCAGGAGAACCATTGCAACACATGACTGAATTCCCATAACCGTGGAAAATAAGGACCCCACATAGTGGTCTAAATCATCATAACTCTTCCGGGATCCATCTACACATAACATGCCATTATAATCGAATACCTCCCAATAAATCAAATTACGGTGGCCGTCAAGCCTCGCACATACCGCTACAATTCACCTGCATAACTTAACACGCTGAAGGAACTAATTATTGCCACCACCATGCCGATCCAACCATTGCTAACCAAGTCAGCTTCTTCTAACTTACTCTGAACTTTCCTTAGAAATAATAATAGCTCCATTCAGAATATGACGAACTCGATCCGCACTCATCCTGAGTGACCCCATTTCACGAGAACACATTGTCTCAAAACCCACAAACCATCTCATTCCCTCCTTGTGCGCACATTCGCATCTTTAACTGGTACACCCATTCTGATAATTCTTCTATGAATTCGAAGTTATTTTCTCCCATTCTCTAGTTATAAACCGCATACCGAAGAAAAATAGAACTTTCTGAGCCCCTTTCACAATCCGCTGCAAAAGCTCGATAGTGAACTATACTACGGACTCGAAATCCTTAGGCACCGCACTTTAACTTTTGAATCCACTAGAACCATTGATGAGAGTCACCCACTCTGACTTTGTCCTGGTTATAATCAAACTCCAAGGCCCTGCTAGTATGTGAACACCCTCTCATCGAAGTACCCGGTTGAATTCCTTTCCCTTGTACATTACTCCCACTGGAAGCAGAAACTCTGAGTCTTCTCAAAACTGAATATAAATCGATAAGGCTCAAGTATAGCACACATTCCTCGAATCCTTTGCTCAAATTACCACTGATGTTTTCTTTCCTTAGTCGTAATAACTCAGCAATATGTCGATAACCAGAAACCTCACAAGTAGACAACCATGAAATCCAATCGTAGACGGTGGGGCTCTCCCACTTAGCTTGAAGCTACAATTTTGATAACCCTGGAACCTATGAAGAGTCCTTCTTATTCATTGATAATGATTTTCCACAATCAACCCGCCGAGTTCCTCAAATCTCCTCTGTTAAACACTTCATGAACACTATGAATCATTATCCGCATCCACATATTCACCCTCTTACCGGATAGCCACTACAATTTTTTGTAGAAGTTCCATCAACACCACGCGATCGCTAACCTGCTCACAGGAGGTAACCCACCCGTGAAAATTTCATGCCGACAACTTCCAACGTCGCTGCACTGGGTACAATCACTACGAAAATAGTAAACCATTCCGAGCCCGTGCTCGTTGACCAACTGTACAAATTCATCCACTCCCCATTGACATTAACTAAAGGTGCGACAATACATTCCAATCCGAAGTCATGTTGCATCCCACTTCATATAAAGAAACTCCTTTCTGTCGTATCCAATATTCCTCAGTATAGTAGCCTATATTCCAAATTAAGTTCGTAGACCTAGTCACTGTCCACCATGAATCCCAAATCACTCTAAACTTTCCTCAAGGCATGCAACTATCCTACCGCAGAACCCATGTGCTACTCTGCCACTCTCCTACTTTGGTCAACCCTCTCCTTTAAGCAACTACCCGACTTCTGCTTCTCACACTTGGCCTTCTATAAATTTAACCACCACAAGACACCTCCCACATGTCCTACTCATCCTCCACTGCCCAGTTGTCGTCTTAAATCAAAATCCGTCTCTGTAGCACTTAAATCAATAGATCGCTACCAAATTAAAGACACTTCGAAGATCATCCTTCTCGAACCATCAACACTATGAAAACCGATTCGATCCTAAGCCACCGCACACCGCGATCTTTGACAGTCGCTTCCTCGACACCATTTACAATACTCTGCCCCAAAGGCGAATTGAAGAAGACCATAACACCGGCGAACTTAACGCATTCAACAAGGATGATGACACCACATCATAGATGAAAATCCCACCATGCTAAAAAATACCAAGTCTCGTTACTCCATCAACCCAAACCTGAGCATTCATACTTTGATTGCCTTTCCTCCGCGGGAACTAAATGTTGAACCTCTAAGCCGTGAACTGTGAAATCCTTCTATCAAGTCATTCCTGCCGTGATCCATAAATAAGCATCCTACCATTACACCAACACTAAGCGATAGCAATGCACGAATCATCATAAAAATCAATGTCCAACTTAAAAACCATAGGCAATACTGATACTGAGCTGAACAACAAAACATCCTTCCGCAAGGCGAAGATAATAGCCCTATCAATTACGCATGGTGAAACATCCTGCACCACTTCTGTAGTACCAATACAATTCCTCGACCCCCAATTCATAACAAGTGCTTCACGTCACATAAGATTGAATAGGAAAGAAATAAAGGCATAAGCCTCGAAGGAATCAAATCGCACGATGAGAAATCAAGAAGGGAAGTGCTCATAACAGCCCCGTAGCCTCTCGAAGATAAGTACTGACGTCTCCCTACCAATCCACAAGACTCTACTAGACTTGCTCATGACTTGTGAGACCTATGTGAACCTAGTGCTCTGATACCATGTTGTCACGACCCAAAATCCATTAAAGGTAAAGATGGTACCGGACACTACTGTTAGTCCATCCAACAATAAGTTCTTAATTTCGTTCCTATTTCAATATTTTTGAAATCATATTTTCCTTCAATTAAATAGTAAAAGTTTGGATTTATAGAATAAATAATAATATTTTTAACAATTTTAATACATGACAACCCATAATCACCCCAAAGCACGGTGTTAGAAGTACATGATCATCAACTAAGAATAAAAAATAAAATACAACATCTGTCCGGAATACAAATTTGATAGGAGAACTACAAATACTCTAAAGGAGACTTTGCTAGCTGCGGGTCATAATATGGAGTGCAGCTCACCTAAGTCTCCATATGCATACACGCCTCTACTGTCACAAGGACGCTAAGCATAAATGCACCTGCACAAAAATGTGCAGCAAGTGTAGTATGAGTACGCAAATCAATGCTTACCCAGTAAGTATCTTATCTAACCTCGAAGAGGTAGTGACGAGGGGTCGACTCTGAAACTCACTATGGGCTATCAATAAAATGCCGATATTATAATTAAACATGAATTATATAAAACAACGGGAGGCTCAATATTCAATAAGTAAGTAAACATTTCTTTTATTATTTAAGAAATATCTATCTCTGGCTTCGTCATTCAACAATTTATATTCTCAAGCCAATGAAACAATAACAAATATTATTATTCCAAAGATTTATCGTGCGCAAACAATGCCGAGGTCGTATGGCCCGTTCAAACATAAATATTTAAATTGTGCACTGCCGAGGGTCGAACGACACGAACCATAGATGCATATATCTGCTACCGAGGCATTCGGCCCGCTCCACAAAAGAAAATACTTTAAAGAAACAAAAATTCTCAATAACAGTCAAGTGTCTCATTCACAACTTCAAGTAAGTGAAATTTAACCTTTTACAATTCTTTTATCAAATTTCAATATGACTTAAGCAAGTATGTTATCAAGTAGGGGCAAACATTTCAAGTATAGCATGATATGGGTCCTAGACTACCCGCCCAATAGCCTATTTAGTAGCTACATGGACTCTCGTCACCTCGTGCATATGTAGCCCCCACAAATAGGAGCACATAATAATTTATTTCGCCTATGGGGTTAATTGCGTCTTACAAGGTTAGAAAGGAGATTTACCTCATCGTAAAGCCCACTTTTCGGTCACAATTTCGCTCTAAATCCCCAACTTGGTGTCGTTCAATTCGAAACTAGTCAAACAATGTGCAAATTAATCAAAAAAATACTCTAATGCTTGAAATTTAACAATTTATAAAAATTCCCAACTCCACTCGAAAAGATGAAAGTGGGGCCCACATCTCGGAACCCGACAAAACGCAAAAAATCCGACAATCCATTCCGATACGAGTTCAACCATACCAACTTTATTAAATTCCTATAACAACTTGACCTCCAAATCTTAAATTTTCGTTCATGAAACGTTTTTATAAAAATCTTGATTTATTCCATTTAAATCCAAAATAAATGATGAATATAACCATAGAATCATGAAGTATAACCACTTTCAGATATAGAACACTTTCCCCAATCCATATGGTCATTATCGCCTCAAAAATCGCTTCATTCCGAGCTCCATAGCTCCAAATATGTTAAAAATTACTGAAACTTGAAATATAGCTTCTGCTCAGGTATTTACTCTTCGAGATCGCGGAAAATGCTTCGTGATGGCGAAGCACAACTTTTTTCAGCCCCAAATTTTCCTTTCGCGATCGCGAAGAACAACTGCCCAGGTCTTCCAGACAACCTCTAGTATAATGGTCCTAACCTTTTGTACAAAACTCCAAATTGCAACTAGTTTGAAAACTAGACAGTGAGAGCTACAACTTTTATGCTTTGCTCATCTCTATATTCCTTATAGATTACAAGATATAAGCTGTCAACTTCAGCTCTGTGCAACACACATTTCTTCTTCGTGATTTTCAAACTCTTCCTGGATAGACTGTAGTATACCAATCATAACTTTTTATACACAACTCCAAATACAAAATGTTTTGATTTTCTCAAATTTAGTCACAAAAGTCTACAACTTTCATTTTTGGATCATCTCCAAATTCCTTATAAATTGCGAGATACACTCTTACAAAGTCGGGTTAGTGCAGCAGAAAATTTCCTCCACGCGATCGCAAATCACTGTTCAATTTCTCACATTTTCCTCATCGCAATCGCTACCAATTCCCCACGATGGCATAGCACACTGCTGTAGCCAAAAACTAGCAGCTAAAAATGGCCTAGAAATGGTCTGAAACCACCCGGAACACACTCGAGGCCCCCGAAACCCTGTCCAGTCACACAAACTAGTTCCATAACATAACACGGACTTGCTCAAGGCCTCAAATCACATTAAACAACATCTAAATCATGAATCGCACCCCAATTCGAGCTTAATGAACTTTAGAACTTCGAACTTCCACATTCGATGCTGAAACCTATCAAATCATGTCTGATTAACCTCAATTTTTTCTCACAAGTCATATTCGACATTGAGGACCTACTCCAACTTCCGGAATCGGAATCCGACCCCGATATCAAAAAGTCCACTCCCGGTCAAACTTTCCAAAAACCTTCAAATTCCAACTTTCGCCAAATGAACCCAAAATGACCTACGGACCTTCAAACCCACATCCGAAACTCTCTTCTAAGACCAAAATCACCATACGAAGCTATTCCCAGGCTCGAAATCCTAAACGAACATCGATAACATTGAAATCCACTTCAACCTTATTTCATGAAATTCTTCCAAAGTATCAACTTTCCACAGTAGGCGCGGAAACGCTCCCAGGTCTTCATCTGATCCGAACATACGCCCAAGTTTAAAATCATCATAAGTACTTGTTGGAACCTTCAAATCCTGATTCCGAGGTCATTTACTCAAAAACCACACCTTAGTCAATTTTTCCAACTTAAAGCTTCTGAAATGAGAATTTTCTTTCCAAATTAACTCCGAACTCCCCGAAATTCAATTCCAAACACACGTATGAGTCATAATACCTGAAGTGAAGCTGCTCATAGCCTCAAACCGTCGAATGACGTGCTAGAGCTCAAAACGATGAGCCGGGTTGTTACATTAGCCGATTGGGCAGATATCAGATGCTATGTCGCACACATGATGGTATTATTAGTGGATAACTCGGGCTGAGACATCTTAGTCGATCGGGCAGAGACCGGACTCTGTGCTAAAAACACGGTGGTTTATTGGTGCTAAAGATCTCCCAACTTAAAAGATTGAAACTTATTTGAAATTACTTCTTCGCTAGTTCGACACCTTGAAACCGTTTGAGTCTCTTATTGATTTCATGTTTCTTTATCCGGTTATTGTTGTTCGTTTCTATTGAGAGGGTGTTTATCTTTATATACTAGTACTATTCGATATGTACTAACATCCCTTTTTTTCCCGGGGGCACTTCATCTTTAATAGATACAAGTGGTTCCATAGCAGGTGGTGTTGACCCGTGACAGCATGACACCCTCTCCTCAGCTTACTTGGTGAGCTCCACTTTACTTCGGGGACCGGTATTTTTTGTCCTTTGTACATAGTATTTTGAGGTATAGCCGGGGCCTTGTTTCCAGCACTATCTTAGCACTCTTTTGGTTCTGTTAGAGGCTCCTAGACATAGGTGGGTTGTATCTTGTTTTGGGAAGGTTGAACTAAACTTGTTGTAATTGTATCATCTGTTCCACTTTTAATACGGATGTATAGTGTATTGTTTTGGAAATTTGTTAACGATGTACCTAATGGAAATGAACTAGAGTTATTCACATGACCTCTTACTATCTAACTAATGAAATGTATTCTTCTCTTTATTCATGGGTGAATTGGGCAGACGACATTGTGCAGGCTTGCTCAAACGGGGTAACCCTGTTGAGCGCCGGTCGCACTCCTCAAGGTCGGGACATGAAAATTATGTGTAATACGAGGGAGGCCAGATTGGAGATGATTGCACCTGCGGAGGGTATTACCGCATCTGCGGTAGATGGGTTGTAGATGCGAGGTTGGTCAGGATGGGGGTGCTCGCAAATGAGAGGTGAATGGCGCACATGAAAGACTGCATACGTGGAGCCTTGGTTTGTAGATACAAGACTCGGCCTTGAGGTGGAAGTGTGCAGATGAAGTGCTATATTTGTCGCAGAAGTGATGTCGCACCTGAAGCTAATTTGTCTGCGGATGGGAGGATTCCTAACATGGTTTATATTTAGAGTTTAGTTCATTCTTTCACTATTTTGAGTTTTAGAACTTGGAAAGGGCGATTTTGAAAGAGATTTTTAGTACTACTTTGAGGGTAAGTAATTTCTACTTTGATTTCATTATATGTATTGATTCCTCATGGATTTCTATATCTAAGACATTGAATTTGAAAATAAAATTTGGGGATTTTGTCCAAAACCTAAGAGAGTGTAATTTGAGGTTTTCAATACCAATTTGGACTCGATTTTGGAGTCTAATCACATATTTGCACTCGTGGGGTCATGTGGTAGTCGGAATCTACCCCAAGATTCGGGTTGCCTTTAAAATTTACTTTTTAGAAATTGATTAAAGATTAAAACTTTATTATTTGGGATTGATTTCTATATCATTATTTGACTCATTTAAGTAATATTTGACTAGATTCAAGTCGCTTGGAGGAAAATTTGAAAGGAAAAACAATTTAGAAGGTTAAAGGTGTTACTGAGTAGAGGTAAGTCTTTTGTGTATTATTGTAAGAGGTATTCTCCTCATACGTGACATGGTTGCTGCTTGTTTCTTGATTTAGGAGCCACATATATGCGAGATGCCGAGCGTATATGCGTTGCTAGGTTATGATTATATCCGTTTAGAGTTTGGCTTATCTTTATGACTTGATTAGACTATGTAAATTTATTATCAATGTTTCTTGGTTCTATGACTACATGATGACAAATAATTATGGCTTAGAAGCATGCTTAAGGTTGCGATTTTTTAAATTGGTCATAAAGGATTATTTTTCCATATTGCGCTTTCATATTAAGCCGCAGTCATACACTTGTCTTAATTGACTCGTGATTTGATGGTTAAATGACTTAATTTTCTCATGTTAAATGTTATGATTAGACCTTTGAATGTTGAAATGACTTATTGAACTGTTGATATAAACAGAATCACATGAATAACCATAGCCATATTGTAGCCATGTGATATTTTATCCATATTTTTATTATTATATTTTGGTGCATCTTCATTATATTATTTCATAAACATATGCATGAGTTGGAGAGTTAGATATTGAGAAAAGTTGAGGATTTTGACACTAAGAACACTATGCGTAGGTATTGAATATTGGTAATTGTGCATTGATTGTAAAATAATCTACACTTAGATATGGATTCGTCCCTCCGGAGTCAGGTGACTACCCATGTTACTTTGGTCCTTGTGAGCGCTGAACACTCATATTTGGTGCTTGATTTGGGCACATTGAATGTGTCAGGCACGTGGATTTGTGCTGTGAGTTATTGAGAAGAGATCATGAGCATGTATATTTATATATCATAGACTCATGCAGTGAATTTTATATAAATGTTGATTAATATACATCATAATTTTATGCGAGGATTGAGGTATTGATATCTGATTCGATCTCTTTATCTGCAAAGCATGCCTAAATTCGTTATGTACTGTCTTTCACTTTTATGCCTATTTGATGATACCATACTTTACCTCGTATCTTATTTATGTTTTCATCTAATTATTGGAGTGTTAATAAATGTTGATATCGACCCTGTTGCCACTACTTCTTCGAGGCTACACTTGATACATACTGGGTACCGTTGGTTTATACCCATGCTACACTTCTGCATTTTTTTTTGCGGGTTCTGAGACAGGTACTAGTATTACCCATCTAGCTAAGTTGGAGTATCTGTTGGAGACTTCATGGTTACATAATTTTGATATGATCTATAGTACATGGAGTCCCCCTTCCTTACTTTTCTATCTTTGTCCCTTTATTTCCTTTCTAGAAAGTTGTTATTGTTTAGTTGAGACTACTCTTGTTAGACATTATGACATTGTGACACCGAATTTAGGAATTTTTTGAGATAGCCGCGGTCTTACTTTGATCCTGTCGTAGACTTATATATATCATGATAATGATTTGAGACTTATTCCGCTTTCTTATTTATCTTTCAGTTAAACGCTTAGTATTATATTAAACTATTGTTGTTGAGTGTTGGCTTGCCTACCAAGCGAGTTAGGCGCCAACATGACCTTTGTTGGAGTTTTGAGTCGTGACAAGTCTATTTAGAGCTCTAGGTTCTAAGGGTATTACAAATTATGATCAGGCATAGTAGAGTCTTCTGAATCGGTATCGAGATGTCAGTATCTATCTGTAAGAGGCTATATGGCTTTAGGAACTTTATCTTTTATGATTCCTTATCGTGCCTCGATTATTTTTTAAGTCTGAATCTTACTTTTATACTCTCTCATAAATGGTGAGAATGCGCACCTTAGCATCAGTAGGTGGTGGAAAGGTAGTACAACTAGCTGTAACCGTAAGGGCTAAGGCCCGGGGTAAGGCCAAGGCCCCCGCCAGGGGTCGCACAATCGAAGCTAGAGGTAAAACATCAAGTAGATCCCATGAGCGCACTGTGGAAGTGTCAATAGATCTATCTATGGATCTGGTGGAGGATCAAGTTATGTATGATCAAGTTGATGCTCCAGTACCTGCTAGTATCCCGAGGGCTTTGTTGCTACATCGGTTTTCCAGGAGACCATGGCCAAGATGGTCAGATTTATTGATACCTTGACCTAGGCTAGAGTGGTTATAGTAGACCTAGCCACATATCATCTTCGAAGGGGAGCTCAGAACCCTACCACTCATACTCCAAAGTAGGATGTGATGATGTTTCAGACGCTGGGAGTATTGCGAGTTGGTGGAGATCAGCCTGTTGTAGCAGCTTCCATGTCCGCTGAGGAGTAGAAGAGCATGGAGAGGTTTCAGAGGTTACATCCTCCTTACTCCGACGGTGGTTCTTCAGAGGATGCACCTTATTTTCTAGACAAATTTATGCTTCACAATTTGGGTTTTGTAGAGCCCAATAGGGTGGATTTAACTACATTTTGCCGAGAGAGGCTGCTAGGAGATGGAAGACTTATGAGCTAGGTAGACCAGCAGGTTCATCTCCTCTTACTTGGACTCAGCTCTCACATTTGTTCCTTGAGAAGTACATCCTGCTCACCAAGAAGGATGGGTTGAGAGGCCAGTTCGATCATCTTCAGCAGGATTGTATGTGAGTCACCGAGTATGAAGTGAGGTTCACAGAGTTTTCTTGTCATGCAACTGTCTTGGTCCCCACCGAGCAAACAAAGGTGATGAAGTTTATTGAGTGTTTGACTTATGGCATGTTACATCCCGTATTTTCATATTTTAAGTTTCATTATAAGCAAGTCAACGTGAGCTCGAAGGGTAAATTATGTTTGAGGATTATAAGTTCTTATACCATCTTTAATAAGTGCTTAGTATACATTGGAAGAGGTTAGAAGTTAATCGAAACGAAAATAATAAGTTTCGGCGAAATTTTTCGACTTCGGGAGTGACTTATGAATCGTACAATGGAGGTACAGGACGATGTTATAACCCATACTTTTGAAATAACAATAGGAGTTGTTAACATGCTATGAAGGTATTGTGATGACGTATTTGATTCGTACAATAAGCTTATGATAAGTATCGAAATCAACCAAGTTATAAAGTAAAATTCGGCAAAAGTTATCGTAAGCTATGTTCATAAGTTTACAGAAAGTTAGATCTGATACCACTGAGCTCTTCTCCTAATATACTGGGAGTTACGGGGTGATCCACCCGCAAAATTGGAGGTCTATAAGGCTAGTTTCTAACAAATTAAACCTCTTATTGATAAAATGTCATAGCATAGATTCAAATTTTTGCGAGACTACGCTGGCAGCTCCTTTGGGACCCACATAGGCAATGGGAAACTTCTTTTGATGTATAAATTGGGGGATTTGTACCTGATTCTAGGGAAAAACAAAAGGTAAACAACATAGATCAAGCATCGTGAATCCCGTGGTCCTAGTAAAATGTAATTTTTTCACATTGTGCTTGTGCTGGTTGTTCTTCCAAGTTGAGGCAACACAAGAAAAGGCTTGTTCTTGCTGTACTAATATAAGATTCTACTTCTCCTACATTTATTTAAGTTCATACAAGTTGTAGATAGATTGTTTGACTGAGAATTCGTGAAATAGAGGTTGGAAATCATATATGATGTAATTGTGAGTTGCTTGACTGTTTTGGAGTTGTTCTAAATTAATTTGCGGTTGGTTTTCGAGATTTAAGGTAAAACTATTGTTCTTCTTAATGTATCATAGTTATTTTAGGTTCTTGATATGCTAGATGGTTGAAACATGCAAGATGTCGACTAGACGTTGCAAACTTGATATTAAGTATTGTTGCGTTGTGTTGTTGGGTTGTTTTGGTGTTTTGTGGTGCTTGAAGTATATAGCTGAAGGTTTTATATGCTATTGGTATTTTATTGGACTTGGAAAAGTAAGAAAAACGGGGGAGTATTGTCTGATTTCATATAGAATGAGCTTGCCGCTGAATATGAGATACTTGACCTAATCATAACTTACATTAGTACCCTTATAGTTGGTTGTAGACTTATGCATGAAGGAGGAGGATTCAGGATTGATACTTAGTGGTTCGATATAAGGTGTGGTAAGTCTAACTCTCTTCTTTTGGCATGATCTAAGTTTACCGAATCTAAGCATAACCAAATCCCTTTCCAAAGATGGCTCTACTCTTAGTAATAGAGATAGTAATGCTCATTTTTCATATCTGTGTTTCGTAGGTACCTTATGTCTTGTTCTACTTGGTTGATGATGTGATGTATAATTTCATGTGAATAACATAAGGATAATCGAAGGTGTAACAAACTTATGTCACCCCGATATGATCATAATGTATCTTATGGGCTTCATGCATGTATACATATGAATATATCTCGATGGCATTGTATAGGCGTATATGTATAGTACATAGCACCACAGATAAGTTGGTTATGATGATGATGCCCACAGAGACCTATGGCATTCATATACGTATGATGCATCTCAACGACGTTATATATGCGTATATATTGTATCATTGCATAATGCATATCATGGCCCGCAGTGGCAATTCTGAGTTTCAGGTTGACCCTTACTGTCTCTTACATATGTTCATGTCCCTATTTGTGCTTTATCTGCCTTACATACTAGTACATTTTGTCGTACTGACGTCCTTTTGCCGGAGCTGCTGTTTTATGGCCGCAGGTCCAGGTAGATAGGTTGATGGACCTCACCAGTAGGATATTTAACTCACCAGTGGTGTGACACACTCTATTCTTCCTGTAGCTATTGTAGTGTGTCGGTATGATATGAGATCTATTTATATATGCATTTTGGGTATAGCGGGGCCTGTCCCGACCTTCTTTCCCGATATGAAGATCAGAGAGGCTTGTAGACTTGGGTTGTATGTCTTGTTATCATGTATGTCCTGAAAGCCTCTCTGTTGGTCAATTGACCCGTATTGTGGCCTTGTCGGTCTTATGTATGTATTTATGTTTTGGGATGCTCCCCCTTTTACAAGCTGTATTATCAGATGACCTTCTGACGACCATTCTGTGGTCTTGTGCCCTTATGCGAGTTATTATCATTCTGTCTATGGATTGCATATGTCACAACCTTGTTTGCCCAATCTTCTGTATGTTTAGAGCATGACTTCAGATGTGGTTGGCGGGGGCCAGTAAGGCACCCGGTGCGGGCCATAACCCTCCCCCCAAAGGTTGGGATATGACAAAATTGAAATCACAGTAGGTTTGTCTTAGGGAGTCTGAAAGCCGTGTCTAGTAGAGTCTTGTTCATGGATGTGTTGTGCATTACATTTATAAATAGGAGGATACACGACATTTAGTAGTTGGTTACCCTTCTTTCAAATCTAAATTATGCTGTAGAGCTGAGTCAAAGGAGTTGAGTCTAAAGTTTGTAGGTTGTAAAAAGATGCCTTCTTCTTGAAGGGCTATGGCTAGCGAGGAGATTGAGGTAGGGTCGAGAGGGGATGCGAGTAGTATGCCCTCCATTGAGACAGACTCGTTAGAGGATCTGAGTAAGTCACCTTCCCAGGTATCTCCGATTCCAGTAGTACCGGAGGAGCTGAGGGAAAGCTCCCGTATCTTCAGTTCTACTATTAGCTCCATCTGATCAGGAGATAAGAACAGCGGTGCTGATATTGACACACTTGGTTGCCTCCCAGGCGCGAGTTGTCACCCTAGAGAATCTGATAATGATAGACCCCTAGAAAGATCAGGAAGCTCAGAACCTCGGGATTTTATTGGTCAAGGACCACCGATATTTACAGGATTAGATATAGACGAGGGTGATGGATGGGCCAAAAGAGCCAGGATAGTTGGTGACTATAGAGGATTACCGAGTAGTGGTGAGCTGCAGTTGTATGGTCAGCAGTCTAGATCTTCACAAAAGAGTACGCATGATCAGAGTTCTCGGGTAAGGACGAGACAAGTTCATTGGAATCGGTATCTAAGGTTCAAGATGGTACAGATCGAGTGAGGACACCCCGACTATTTTGCAGTCACTGTGGTCAGGCGCATGCTGGACCATATCATAGGAGTATATGGGGTTTTTTTTGGTATGGGAGTCAAGGTCACAGGATTTAGAGTTGTCCCAGGTTGGGCCGCAGACATAGGGATAGGAGTGGAGATGGATACTCAAGCTCCGTTGCAGTTTGAGGTGATCTGATCGGTGCAAATATGTTAATGGTTTCTTCGCCGAGACATCTACTTCTTGCAAACTTAGTATCGGCCTATTTCGTGTTCCTTAGAGTTGACAGCACACTTTTAAGAGTCGGTTCCACAATATCGTTGAGGGGTTAGGATAGTCCAATAGAGATAAGTTGTGGATATAAAAGTAGAAACAAAAACTGAACTTGTAGTCCAACAGATAGTCAGGATCATACTTGTACGCTAGTGGATTGATAAGATTTGGATCCCTCACCTGATGTGGCGGTAGATATACAATCCGTTTTCTCCTCCCAAATAATTATGCTAGATAGTTGTAGGATATGATATCATGTTACCCTGGTGGTTGTAAGAAATTCCAGGTTTACATGAGAATTATAAGCTGAAGATAAAAATTCAACATGGAAGGAATGCCAGGCATCCTTGGAATATTCAACATTCCATAAAAATCTACCTGCTTGACGATGGCCTTCATCAATTAGATAAAAACGGAAGGAATACGCTACGTATGCACGACCCAAATTAAAGCATCTTGCCTACGATGAATTGGGGGATGGTCCCCAAAATATCGCTAAGGGGAGATAGGTTATTTTAATATAAACCTGTGATGACTTTCGGGTGACCATTAATACGTTTAAGAAGATCATGTAAGGTGACATACCCAAAGTGGTGATCCTAAGTCATTAACGATTGGATCGTCCAAGCAGTAGTGAGAGGTGACATAGGCCCTTCGTCCATACGTAAAGGAGTCGTACTACCACTTTTCATGGAGGGCTACATGTATTGGTGGTAGTAAGCTAAAGTATGCTATAGGCATTGGGTTGATAGGATTGGTGCTAGTAAGCTAAAGTATGCTATAGGCATTGGGTTGGTAGGACCTTCAAACTCATTATGCAACATGTTATAATTCCAAACACCTTCTGGATGAGAATAACTTATTAAGGACAAGTGACGGCGAGATTTTTCAGGACATTTGAAGGATGGCTGTAAGAAATGTGTGAATAGTTAGCAAGTGTGTATTGAATGATATGAAGAAGTATCGAGGCAGAAATGTGTTTCGCTTAACGATAAACAGGCATAAGGATTATGACAAAAAGTATAGAAGTAAATGAGATTGCTGTTATTTAGATTTTAGCAATATGTGAGTACTGAAGAATGGTGTGTAAGAACCAATGGCCGAGAAGAGACAACAAGGACCTTCCGACTGGAAATGCCAAACCTCCAACACTCAAGAAGCTAGTGTGGGGAGTAATTCGAGACAAGAGACACCGCCTTAGGTAAATCGTAAATGAGATGTAAAGGTAAGACGATTGGCAAATCAGTTGATGGAAGACTTAATTATGTCTAAACAAGGAAACTCAGATGAGTCATTAGACCACACAAAACAATGAATTATATCAAAATGTGTGACGTATTGGTCTTGCAACATATAATGTCACCACTCTCATAAAGTATTCTGACATGAGCAATGGTGGGTAAAGCTCAATATAAGCATATAAAGGATCGAAAAAGGGCCAATGATCCTAGGATACAAGGCAAGCATTAAAAGGTTGTGTTATGTTGTAATATTATTAGAACAACGACGAAGTGAAGGGGCAAGTAAGGATGATGATAAACAATTCAAATTGACCATAGGTTCAACCATAAAAATAATGTAATGAGCTCAAGAGCTTAACGAGAACAAGGGAATCTTTCCCAAGTGCCATTGATGGAAGGTGTTAGGCAGGAGATAAGGAAAGAGGTTTTGGCCTATACATCGATCAAATTCAGATATTGTGGAACATCGTCTTATTACATCAAGGTCTTCAGAATCTTATACATACCCAAAAAGGAAATAAGTTAACGACTCATCATTTGTTGTATATTAACTTGGAGAATTGGAATCGGGAGAAGTACTGTTTGAGATTATCTACATACTAGAAGTTTCAGAATGGGTGAAAAAATACGATAAATTAGTATATGCATGGTGCAAGTGTCAAAGGAAGCAAGCAAGGGGAATTGTTTATGACAAATAGTAGTGAGCAAGTACGAAAAGGGGTTATTTGAACCACGAATTAAAGTTAACTGCAGTAGAACACGCGCTTATGATATGACGGTGTTATTTATAGGTTGTTCATGTTGAGAATCTACAAACCATAAGAGCTTCCATCGTGCCTTTAGGTAAACATAGCTAAGTTGATGATAGCGCTGATGGCTTAAGTATTTTAAAAATTCTCAAAGTAGATAATCCTGTACCATTTGGATAATGTCAATAAAGTAATCAGTGCAACCAGTCATCTATCCACGAGCGACCTGATTGATTTGGGGGCAAAGGAAAGAAGTTGGCCGAGAGATGCATCAACTAGCTAGTTGGGAACCTGATTGAAATATTAAGATGATAGGAGACAGAATACAACAAAGTCATCCTTGTACCATAAGTTTAGGAGCGAAAATATATATGAGGATCTTGTTTTAGCAATATCAATGAAGATATTCAACATGAGGAGAGCGTAGCTTTTGAGCTCGATAGAAATAGGGTTTTCAAGAACTAAGGTTGATGATGCATTCCAAATGTAGCAGGGTTATGGGAAAAGATTATGACAGAGGTCCACTATTTGAGATACTCTATTCATCTTGGATCAACAAAGATGTACCATGATATTAAAGGGATGTATTAATGCAATGACAAAAAGAAGAACATTTTGCAAAGTTATGGTTTAATGTCCTAATTTCCAGAAGGTAAAGAGAGATCATCAGAAACCCAACGAGTTTACTCAAACCATCGAGATTTCTATGCGATGATGGAGAGTGATCAATATGGATTTCACTTCAGTTTTACCTTGCTCCTATTGGAAATCCAATTCTTGTGGAATAATCATTGACAGATTTGTAGAATCACCTTGTTCTAACTTGGTTAAGATTTCGACAAAAGATTACGCAAGGTCATACATCAAGAGACAGTGCGGTTCTATGGCATTCCATAGACTATTATATCAGACGAACGAATACATTTTTATAACGAATTTCTAAAAATCCTTGCAAAATGACTTGAGGACACACACATATTGATACGACTTTCTATCAGCAGACAGAAAGCTAGGCGGAGTGCATGATTTGGACCTCTTCGAGGATATGTTACGACTGGGCACATTAGACATTAAATAGAGCTGGGACATCTACTTAAGAGTTCATTTATAATGAAACTTATTACCCCAGCATCAAGATGGCCCTTATGTTGCCTTGTATAAACGTAAGCACAAAACTCTTATGGGATGATTTAAAGCAAGCAAATTGTAGTTATTACAACCAGGTGATTGATAACTATCCAAAAATGTTAGGAATCATAAACTAAAGTGCAATGCCGAGATTTAGAAGCTCTATATTGATAACTAAGTTAAAGGTGAAGCTTATTCAAGAGAGGTTAGTGACCGTTCAGAGTCATCAGAAGTCATATTCAGATGTGAGCCAACGAGACTACGAGTTCCAGGTTGATGATTGGGTATACTTAAAGGTCTCACCTATGAAGAGAGTCATGAGATTCGGCAGGAAGGGAAAGCTTAGCCTAAGATACATTGGGCCGCATTGAATCATTCGCAGTGGTAGGTTTGGTATAGTCCAGTTTACAGGGAACAATCTACCAAGTTACTTTTGGGGTAAATCGTATAATAGTCGTATGATATGTATTGAAGTCAATCAATTTATAAAATAAAAGTCGGCAAATATTATCGCGAGTTACGTTCATAAGTTTACTGAAATTTGGGTCTGATATCACTAAGAATTTTTTCCCAATATATTGGGTGTTACGTGTTGATACCCAACCAAATTTATGGTCTACGAGTCTTCTTTCCAATGTATTAAATCGTTTGTCGATACGACATCGGAGTAGAGAGATATTCTCGTCTTTGCGGGACGACCCAGGCAACTCCTTTTGGGACCCGCATAAGTGGTGGCAAACTTCTTTTGATGTTTAAATTGGAAGCTTCCTTTTCACATTTCATTTTTGACACCAACAGATCCTTAACACCCAAAATACCCTCGAAAGGGTTTCTACAAGACCTAACGGCAAAACCAAAGGTAAACAACATTAATCAAGCGTCATGAATCCCATGGTACTAGAAGAACGTAGTTTTATCGCGTTGTGGTTGTGTTGGTTGTTCTTCCAAGTTGAGGCAGCATAAGAAAATGCTTGTTCTTGCTGGATTAAGGTAATATTATACTTCGCCTACATGTATTTGATTTCATACAAGTGTTATCAAGATTGTTTGGTTGAGAACTTGTGAAATAAAGTTCAGAAATTGTATATGATGAAATTGTGAGTTGCTAGACTGTTTTAAAGTTGTTCTAAGTTAATCCGCAGCTGGTTTTCGAGATTGAAGGTATGAATCTTGTTATTATTCATGTATAAGAGTTAGTTGTAGGTTCTTGATATGATGGATGGTCTGAAAACATGCAAGATGTTGATTAAAAGTTATAAACTCGATATTGTAATATTGTTGTGTTGTGTTGTTGGGCTGTTTGGTTGTGCTGTGGTGATCGAATTATATAGTTGAAAGTTGTGTATGTTCTTATTGTTTTTATGGACTTGGTAAATTAAGGAAAACAGGGGGAGATACTGTCCGATTTTATATAGAATGAGCTTAGTGCTCGACAGGAGATAGTTGAACTACTCGTATTAACGTTAGTCCCTTTATAGTTGGTTGTAGACTTAGGTGTGAAGGAGGCTAATTCTGGCATGATATATCGTGGTTCGATATAAGGTATGTTAACTAAAACTCTTTTCTTTTGGCATGATTTAAGTTGACTGAAATAGAAACGTAATCAAACGTCCCTTTCCAAAGATGACTCTACTCTTAGTAATAGAGATGGTTATGCTCATTTTTCATATCCATGTTTCATAAGTACCTTATGTCTTGTTTTACTTGGTTGATGATGGAAAGTATAATGTCATGTTATTCACATAAGGATAAGGTTTAATGAACTTATGTCACTCCGACATGCTCATATTATATCTTAACGGTCTTCATGCATATATACATATGAATATATCTCGATGTCGTCATTTATGCATATATGTATAGTATATAGCACCACCGATAATTTGGTTATGATGATGATGATGGTGCCCACAGAGGCCTATGGCATTATATACACATGATGTATCTCAATGACGTTATATACACGTGTATATTGTATCATTGCATAATGCATATCATGGCCCTTAGTGGCAATTCAGAGTTTCAAGTTGACCCTTATTATCTCTTTCTTAAATTCATGCCTTTATTTATACTTTATCTGCCTTACATACTAGTGGATTCTTTCGTTCATTCGTCCATTTGTAGGAGGCGCTATATTTCATGCCCGCAGGTCCAGGTAGACAGGTTAATGGACCTCCCCAGTAAGATATCCAGCTCAGCGATGATGTGACACACTCCATTCTTCCGGGAGTTGATGTAGTGTGTCAGTATGCTATGAGATCTATGTATATATGCATTATGGGTATAACATGGCCCTTTTCCGACCTTCTTGCCCAATTTGATAATCTTAGAGGCTTGTGGACTTGGGTTGTATGTATTTTATCATGTATGGCCTTGCCAGCCTCTCTGTTGGTCAGTTGACTCGTATAGTAGCCTTGTCAGCCTTATGTATGTATATATGTTTTGGGCTGCTCTCCCTTTTTCAGGTTGTATGATCAGATGACCTTCTCATGGTCATCTATGGCCTTGTGGGCATGTATCCCGGTGTTTGATTTGTCACCAGGTCAAGTATGAGCATAATAAACTAGGTGGTTTGCTTCAGAAGATGGTTATATCAAAATTGAAGCGAGAGCACACTAGTATGGACTTTGGGGTAGGATTGCCATGGACCTTCAAGAAGTTTGATGCTATTAGAGTCATTATGGATAGATTGACTAAGTTTGCATATTTCATTCTGGTCAGGACTTCTTATACTTCAGATAAGTTGGCTTAGATTTACATTAGAGAGATTTTCTGTTTGTATGGTGTTCTGGTTTCTATCATCTCCAACCATGGTATCAGTTCTCATATTTTTTTAAAGTTTTTCAGTTAGAGTTTGGCACGCACGCAACAAATTTTCACTCACAGATGGATGGAAAGTCCGAGCAGACTATTAAGATCCTTAAGGATATGCTCAGGGCATGTGTTATTGATTTTGGAGTCCATTGGATAGGTTCTTATCATTGGCGGAATTTTCGTATAACAACAATTACCAATCTGCATTTTGATGGCTCCGTATGAGGATTTTTATGGTACGCAATGCCGTTGTCCAGTTAGTATGTTTGAGCCTAGTGACGCTAGGTTTTTGGGCACAAATTTGGTTTGTGATGGTTTGGAGAAGGTGCAGTTGATTCAGTAGTGGCTTTGTATTGGTCAGTCCAGACGGAAGAGTTATGCTGATAGGAAGGTTCGTGATGTAGTTTTCATGGAGGGTGAAAACTTTTTTCTTAGAGTTTCACCTATGAAGGGCGTGATGAGGTTTGGGAATAAGGTCGAGTTGAGCCTTAGGTTTATTGGCCCATTTGAGGTTTTAGAGAGAGTTGTTCAGGTGGCGTACAAGCTTGCTTTGCCACCCAATTGTCACGACCCCGTAGGATGTCGTGATGGCACATAGTCTCTAAGAAGGTAAGCGTAACACTTACTTGATTAAATGACAGAATTTAACCAAGAAACTATTAAACATAAACCATATATTTCTATATAAATCCAACAATCCCAATATGATACAATATCCCAAATACCGGCAGTATAAGTCATAAGATCTACTGAGTTCACTAGGAAATTTTTAAGTACAACTTTTCCTGAATAGACATAAACTATACAAAATAAACTTCAGAAGGTAACTCTGAGGCTTGCGAACGCGACGACAGGTATACCTTGAAGTCTCCACAACAATAACTCATCAACTAGATAATGACAACAAGCTCCGAAGTACCTGGATCAACACAAAATTGTGCACAAAGCGTAGCATGAATACACCACCGAGGTACCTAGTAAGTATCAAGACTAACTTCAGTGAAGTAGTGGCGAGGAACAATCAAGACACCTACTAGACATAATAACATGGACAAGTATAAATGTGAAACTAACAGGGAACAATATCAATATAAAGCTAAGCATGGTAAACCAACAAAAATACTTGCAATAGAAAACTAGAAGCAACAATTAACAATAAGAAACATACAAGTAATAATGACGTAGAGTAAACTGAATACAGTTTTAAGTCTGGTGAAACCAAGTAAGGAAAGCAAGTAACTTAATAAAAACGACCTCCTTCACACAAGATTTATTCAAGAATTCCCCGAGGAGCCACAGCTCATAATAACAAATCACGCGTCGCAATTCACGAACCCTAATCATTTGGAATTTTGTGCCGACATTATAAACCAAACCTACACGGACAACTCATGTGCTATGGGAGTGACAATATCTCATATCCGCACAAAAAACTCACGTGCCAGCAATAAAAATAACTTATAACTACACGGACAACTCACGTGTCAATAATACAACTCTTACACATAAGGAAAGTAAACGAGACTACATGTAAATGATCAATAAGCATCAGGATTCATCTTCTTAAACCGATACGAGTGATTAATTATGTGTATGCTTGTGCAAGTGTTCTATCACAACTCAAGTCAACAAGTAAGATCAGAGACAATGAATGACACATAGGAAACAATACAACAAAACATAAAATGCATAACTCACACAAGGTAGGAACACCACTACACAAATATCATCAACAAAAATTCCCCCAGGACATCACAAATCATCCCCGACATAGCCCCTCTTGTCTCACCATGTTCTCAACAATAAAGTAAATGCGCACCTTGTCTCGCCGCACACGCATAATACTATTCCCGTTGTCACGACCCGAACTCCCACCATCACGACGCCTAACGTTTCACTCGCTAGGCAAGCCAACATTATATATTTACAACATAAAAATCTTAAAACTTGCGGTGAATTACTACAATTCAACACATGATGAATTAATAAAGAAACGAAAATCCATAACAACACCGTGCATATGTATTATATATATATATATCTACCCATAATCTGGGGTCACAACTCACAGACTACTATGATTTATCTACAAGTATTTGGCTGAAGGAAAAATATACATATGTTTATGAACCAAAGAAAAATAGTAAAATGATCAGACAGAAGGGGACTCCAGGAGTCTACGGATGTCGGCAGATCTACCTTGGGTCTACGGGTAAAGAAGTCCACAGCGAAGCTCGGGATCTTCTCGGACCGACACCTGGATCTGCACACAGGAATTGTATAGTGCAACATTAGTACAACCGACCCCATGTACTGGTAAATGCCGAGCCTAACCTCGACGAAATAGTGATGAGGCTAGGATAAGACACCCACATATAACTTCTGCAGTATAATCATACAAGTAGAAAAAATAGTAATAAAAGAAATTCAACAACAACATACCTAGTAAAATCCCACTAGTGTGGTCTAGGGAGAGTAAAGTGTACACATACCTTACCCTTACCCCGAAAAGGGTAGAGAGGATGTTTCTAGGAGACTCTCGGCTCAACAGGAAGGAAAATAATATCAGAAAAGAAACAAGAGAAAAGGCATGTAACAACAAAAGATGCCAGAAAAAAATAACAACAAGAATAAGTGAAAGGATAATAACACAAAACTATGCAAAAAAATAATGTGAACACAACATAGACCGCTAAAAAACCTATACGAAACTCTATAAGACTACCCGGTACAAAGAGGGAAGAACTCTCGGCTACCCCCTAGCCTACCACCCTAATGCTCGACCTCCACATGTTCCTATCAAGAGCCATGTCCTCGAAAATCTGAAGCCGCGCCATGTCCTGCCGGATCACCTCGCCCTAATACTTCTTAGGCCGCCCTTTGCCTCTTCTCGTACCTACCAAATTCAATCGCTCACACCTTATAACCGGTGCATCTAGGCTTCTCCTACGCACGTCTCCGAACCATCTAAACCGCGCTTCCCGCATCTTGTCGTCCACGGGAGCCACACCCTCCCTCTCCCGAATATCTTCATTCCGAATCTTATCTAGCCTAATGTGCCCACACATCCATCTCAACATCCTCATTTCTGCTACTTTCATCTTCTGGATATGTAAATTCTTGACTGGCCAACACTCAGCTCCATACAACATGGCCGGTCTAACCACTGCTCTATAGAACTTACCTTTGAGTTTCGGTGGACCATTCTTGTCACACAGAACTCCAGACGCTAATATCCATTTCATCCACCCCACCCCAATACGGTGTGTAACATCCGCGTCGATCTCCCCATCTCCCTGAATAATTGACCCAATAGGAGTTTGGCATCTTTAGCCTCGGTTCCTTTTACCTTCAACCATCTTATTCACCTCTACTCTCCTACCCTATTTCGTGAAGGGGTTTTTACTTTGACTGTTAGAAGAAAAAGAGTGCTGGTAAACCCTGGAGACGATAAGGATAGGGGCTGGTACGTCCGGTATGTTGTTGTACCCACTCCTGGTTTAGTGGGTGAAGAAAATCTTCCCTTCCCTGAGAAGTGAAATTGCGCACGTGAGTATGATTTATCTCACATTTACTTCTTCTTGTTTTGACTTGAGATGTTTTATTTAACACTTTATCTGGGGTTTTTTTTCTCTCAGCAATCATGAATACTGTTGAGAATGTCTCCGATATTCGTGATTGGGTAGAAAAATTGCTATATGTTGCTCCTTCAGAAGAAAGATCTTGGAAATACCTCGCTGATGCGAGACTAAATTTCATAGTTTAACATGTGATATACCTTACATTTTATGCGCATTAAT
>ML415821.1:0-26970 GCA_005239525.1 Nicotiana knightiana | reverse complement strand
AGTCTCACTTATGGGTGTGTTGCGTGTCACATTTATAATTGAGAGGCTATAGGGCATTTAGGAAATGTTACCCTTCTTTTGTTTCCAGATCGTGCCATAATAGCTAAGTCATAAGAAGTCAGTATTAAATTTTCACCGAATTTTGTATGCACTAGAGGTGCTATCACAATAGAGCTTAAGGTGTAGATGTAATTTCTGCTTATGTGCAAGGGAAGTTATGAAAAAAACAGAAGATACGATGCAAGATTGAAAGGTTAGTAAGCTAAAGGTAAAGAAGATACAAGATACTCTAGTACAAAAGGTTGTTAATAGTCGAGACTTAGGATATAGTTTTGGTTTTAGTTTAGTTATAGAGGAGACCCTAGTGAAAATTTTGACAACTTTTGACAACCTCTAGGAGTTAACATTCGAGGACGAATGTTCTAAAGGAGGGAAGGATGTTACACCCCGTAAGTTTAACAACCTTGATACTGTCAGATATTATGTTAGTGTGATATTTTCTTTTAAGTGAAGTATTTTAGTAAAAATTTCATAAGTATAAAATTTGGATAATTACACTTATTACTATTTTCGGATATGATAAATTATACACATAATATAAGAAAGTTTATGAGATTTTCTTGATTGTAAAGATAGAAATTATTTTCTCACAATAAAAGAAATTTATCTTTTTACCAATTAAGAATTAAGTGTACGAAAATTTATATTCTTTATATGAGATTATAAAAATTAGAAGTTGATAATATATATATATATATATATATATATATATATATATATATATATATATATATATATTTACATGGATATTTTTAAACTAGTGAATTTATTCGCGCTACGCGTGATACACTAAAGAATTTGGCATAATATTTTTATAAATCAAATCGAGATAAAGAGACAAAATTTTCTTTCCTTAGAGTTGAGTCTTATTTTCCCTACTAATAAAATAATTAAGAAGATCCATTTGTTAACATCAATTCATATTTGACATTCATTCATGAAAAGAAACTCGTTATTATTATATAAATCGAAGAACTAAATATATAATATAAAAGTATTCATAGATTTTATTTATCCGTCTATTTTTAATTCACTTCTATTGTCTTTTAGTAAGAATAATAGTATATGCATTAATTTTATATGGTACCGCATGACGATAATAGTAGGATGTATAAAGTGTATTAAGAATAAGTAGAATTTTAAGTAATTTGAAACAATTATTAATTATGCGGGTAATTGGTTAATTACCGGATAGCGGATCATTACCTAATTAATTAATTAATATATATGAATAAGAATTCAACGTGTCAGTAACATGTGATCCACCGAGTGACTATTGAATCATTTTGATAAGGTGATATGTATAACTTCCATTATTATTCTTTATCGTTGATTGATGTACAAAACATTGATTGTCCTTTAAATTGTAAACCAAGGAGTTACATAATGTTATGTTGTTCTGATGGCTTGTCTCTTAAAAGAAAAATCTCAAGGAAAAATAGTTCACACCACGTGAATTCTTTTGACTCAAATCATTTAGTTTTGGAGTTGTATTAAATTCGTCTCTGCAAATCCTCACCAAAAAAAGAAAAGAAATTGAGGCGGTGATAATACTTTCTTCTCTTCTTTATCTCAGTAAATCGATGAGCAAGAGAAATACAGGGACCCGTATCTTGGCAGTGCAATCCGGATTTTTTCTACTCTAGTCTTGTCGTCACGTGTTTTGTCACGATTGTCGTATGTTAGAGGGATTGTCCGAAGAACCGGCTCAGGTATGTTAAGGCTATCTCTTCTTTCTTTTTGGTATGATCTATACGACACAAGCGAAAGAAGCAAATGCACAACTTCCATAAAATACCCTATTCGTAGAAATGCTAGAAATGTGTATATTCTTATTCTTTCATGTGTCCTATTATTTTAGCATCTGTTCATGGGTCTCAAAAATACGTAAGTTAGTAAAGTTTATTTCATGGTATAAATCAGAGGTATAATGGTCTTATGACGTATCAAAGAGATTTTATTAACGTATTTCATATGCATTTCATGCATTTATACATGCACATTGACCCATGATCGGATGAAGTTATATACGCGTATATATATGTATATACATGGGATATGGGAAAGGTTATGATGTTATATACGCACCACCACCTAATCAGCTGGTATACATTGATGATCTGGCCACAGTGGCCGAGATGATATGATGGGATGCCCTCAGAGGCCTGATGATGTTATGTACGTACAAACCTATGAATTACATGACATTTATATGCATATACATGACATTATAAATATTTCATGATTTACAGAGCTATCCAGACTTACAGGTTGAGTCCTTTATTCCATGTTTCTTCCATGTCCTTTGTGTACTGATTTACATACCTTACATACTCAGTACATTATTCTTACTGGCGTCTTTTTATTGGGGATGCTTCATTCATGCATGTAGGTATATGTAATCAGTTTGATTATCTTTCATAGTAGACGAGATTCGCTTCAGTGAAGGATCGGTAAGACTTCACCTCATTCGGAGTGCAACCGAGTCTATGAGTCATCGTGTCAGAATTTTTCTACAGACTTATGGGTAGGACGGTACCCTGTTCCATTTGATGTCAAATAATCTTAGAGGCTTTGTAGATAGAGGTTCATTTTTATAGTATGTCACAGGCCTTGACGGCCCATATTTATTCATGTTTTAAGAAAAATGGCTCAGTGATACAGTATTGTCCACTTACAGTTGTAAATTTTGAGTGGTGGCCATGTTGGCCCATGATAGTTACAAGGAAAAAAAAGAGTTGCAGAGTGGTTCGCTTGGGCCAGTGCAGCATGGGGTACCAGCCACGCCTCTCCAGGTTTGGGGCGTGATAAAGTGGTATCGGAGCGGGTCGTGTCCTAGGAAGTCTAAGAAGTCGTTCCTAGTAGAGTCTCACTTATGGGTGTGTTGCGCGCCACATTTATAATTCAGAGGCTATAGTACATTTAGGAAATGTTACCCTTCTTTTGTTTCAAGATCGTTCCATATGTAATTTCTACTTATGTTAGAGGGAAGTTATGAAAAAAACAGAAGATATGATGCAAGATTGAAAGGTTAGTAAGATAAAGGCAAAGAAGATACAAGATACTCCAGTACAAAAAGTTGTTAGTAGTCGAGACTTCAGATATAGTTTTGGTTTTAGTTTAGTTACAGAGGAGACCCTAATGAAAATTTTGACAACCTCTAAGAGTTAACATTCGAGAACGAATGTTCTAAAGGGGGAAGGATGTTACACCCCGTAAGTTTAACAACCTTGATACCGTCAAATATTATGTTAGTGTGGTACTCTTTTAAGTGAAGTATTTTAGTAAAAAATTCATAAGTATAATTTTGGATAGTTACACTTATTACTATTTTAGGATATGATAAATTATACACATAATATAAGAAAGTTTATGAGGTTTTCTTTATTGTAAAGATAGAAATTATTTTCTCACAAGAAAGAAAGTTATCTTTTTACCATTTTAAGAATTAAGCGTACGAAAATTTGTACTCTTTATATGAGATTACGAAAATTAGAAGTTGAGAAAATATATGTATTTTTACATGGATGTTTTTAAACTAGTGAATTTATTCGCACTTCGCGCGATATACTAAAGAATTTGTCATAATATTTTTATTAATCAAGTCGAGATAGATATACAAAATTTTCTTTGATTAGAGTAGAGACCTCTTTTCCCTACTAATAAAATAACTAAGAAGATCCATTTGTTAACATCAATTTATTTTTGACATTCATTCATGAAAAGAAACTCGTTATTATTATATAAACCGAAGTACTAAATATATAATATAAAAGTATTCATATATTTTATTTATCCGTCTATTTTTAATTCACTTTTATTGTCTTTTAACAAGAATAATAGTATATGTATTAATTTTATATGGTACCACATGACGGTAATAGTAGGATTTATAAAGAGTATTAAAAATAAATAAAATTTTAAGTAATTTGAGACAATTTTAATTATGCGGGTAATTGGTTAATTATCGAGTAGCAGGATATTACCTAATTAATTAATTATTAATATATTTGGATAAGAATTCAACGTGTTAGTAACATGTGATCCACCGAGTGACTATTGAATCATTTTGATAAGGTGATATGTATAACTTCCATTGTTATTCTTTATCGTTGATTGATGTACAAAACTTTGATTGTCCTTTAAATTGTAAACCAAGGAGTTACATAATGTTATGTTGTTCTGATGGCTTGTATCTTAAAAGAAAAATCTCAAGGAAAAATAGTTCACACCACGTGAATTCTTTTGATTCAAATCATTTAGTTTTGGAGTTGTACTAAATTCGTCTCTGCAAATCCTCACCAAAAAAAGAAAAGAAACTGAGGCGGTGATGATACTTTCTTCTCTTCTTTATCTGAGTAAATCGATGAGCAAGAGAAATACAGGGACCCGTATCGTCGCAGTGCAACCCGGATTATTCCTACTCCGGTCTTGTTGTCACGTGTTTTTTCACGATTGTCGTGTGTTAGAGGGATTTTTCGGAGAACCGGCTCAGGTATGTTAAGGCTATTTCTTCTTTCTTTTTGGCATGATCTATACGACACAAGCGAAATGAGCAAATGCACAACTTCCATAAAATAATCTATTCGTAGAAATGCTAGAATTGTGTATATTCTTATTCTTCCATGTGTCCTATTATTTTTATCATCTGTTCATGAGTCTCAAAAATACGTAAGTTAGTAAAGTTTATTTTATGGTATAAATCAGAGGCATAATGGTCTTATGACGTACCGAAGAGATTTTATTAATGTATTTCATATGCATTTCATTCATTTTATACATGCACATTGACCCATGACCGGATAGCGTTATATACGCGTATATATACGTATATATATGGGATATGGGAAAGGTTATGGCGTTATACACGCACCACCACCTGATCAGCTGGTATACATTGGTGATTTGGCCACAGTGGCCGAGATGATATGATGGGATGCCCTCAGAGGCCTGATGATGTTATGTACGTACAGACCTGTGAATTACATGACATGTCATGATTTACAAAGCTATCCAGACTTACAGGTTGAGTCCTTTATTCCATGTTTCTTCCATGTCCTTTGTATACTGATTTACATACCTTACATACTCAGTACATTATTCGTACCGACGTCCTTTTGTTGGGGACGCTGCATTCATGCCTGCAGGTATATGTAATCAATTTGACGAGCTTTCATAGTAGACGAGATTGGCTTCAGCGAAGGATCGGTAAGACTCCACCTCATTCGGAGTGCAGCCGACTCTATGAGTCATCGTGTCATATTTTTGCTACAGACTTATGGGTAGGCCGGTACCCTGTTCCATTTGATGTCAAATAATCTTATGTCACGATCCAAAATCCTAAGCCGGCCTTGATGGCGCCTGTCATGGAACTAGGTTAGCCAACCATTTAAGATATATCAATATATCCCATAATTTCCCTAAATTTAGCAGATTTTAAAAATATCAGAAGGAGATAAAAACAAATACACACTTCCCTAAAACCTGGAGTAAACTATCATGAGCATCTAAGACTTAAAATACAATGTACAACAATGTCTTGCTACAACCAAAGTCTGAGGTACAAAAGACCAAAAGAAACTATAATCTGAGGGAAGGAAAGGAGGTGAGCTGGGGACGCTGAGCAGCTACCTCAATCCTCGGACAACTCCAAGCTCGTAAGAAAATCAACTAACGAGATGGTCCGGTACCTGGATCTGCACACAGAGGTGCAGGGAGTAACGTGAGTACGCCAACTCAGTAAGTAATCAATGTAACTAAAAACTTGAGTGTAGTGGCGAGCATTTAAATCATGTAAATATATATAATAAATAACAGTGGAAATGAATAAATCAAGTCAGAAATCTACAATTCCAAATATTTCATAAAAACTCCGGTTTCAATTTAAAAATCGTGTAGGAAAACTTTTATCCAACATTTATTATCAGAGGCTTAGTGTAAAGAAGAGTGGAAAAAAGCATTTTCATAAAATATAAGCCCTTCAGGAACAATATCACTCACAATAAAGCCTCTCGGTCACTCGTGACCCCACTATCAGTATCTCATGCTCTCACTTAACACTCGTACTCAACAGGCACCATGAACACACACAACTGCTGCGGCGGGCAGCCCGCTCCACTATGTTTATACATACATATATATTTATACTGTTGTGGAGTGCAACCCGATCCATATACATAACATATATTATTGCGACGTGCAACCGGATCCATATAATAGTCGACTGTGCCCACTGGGGGTGTACAGACTCCTGGAGGGGCTCCTTCAGCCCAAGTGCTAAATCTGATGCGGCGTACATCCCGATCCAATATATATATTGCTGCGGCGTGCAACCCGATCCATATATAACATATATATTGCTTCTACATGCAGCCCGATCCGTATAAATATAATCTATGTAGATGCGACGTGCAGCCCGATCCACATATAATATATAACATATATATTGTTGCGGCGTGCAACCCGTCCCATAATTATCCTCACATACTCGGCTCTCGGCCTGACTCAGTCACCCTCACAAGACACTTGGGTAATTTATCTCGACTAACGGGACTCAGCCCAAAATACTTTTCAGAGTTTTCAAGCAGTGTGATAATAGTAAAAATAACAACCATTAGGAAACAGTGAATGAGTTCGCAATCTAAACAGGCCGGCACAAGGCCCCAGTCATGGCTCACAACCGATATACAAGTATAGATTTCTAAACTACAGGATATCATAAGGTTTCAACTCGAATACGTGGGTTAATAGTCTCTACGGGATGGACCAAGTCACAATCCCTATCGGTGCACGCCCCCACGCTCGTCACCTAGCATGTGCGTTACCTTATTTATCAACACAATATCAAATAACTGGGTATCATACCCTCAGGTTTAGAGTTACAATCGTTACTTACCTCAAAACAGCCCAAAATCTACTCCACGATGCGCTTGCCCCTCGAATTGGCTACCAAATCCTCCGAATCTAACCAAAATCAAATTAACATCATCAAAACACGTTAACGGAACAAAACCCAATCGAAAGATATACATTTTAACACAATTCTCGAAATTCGGCCAAATCCGAGCCCAAGGCCCATGTCTCGGAATTCAATAAAATTTACATAACTAGAAACCTCGTCCTCCCACAATTCTACATATACCAAGAACACCACAATCGGACCACAATTGCCTACCCAAATTTCCAAAAGATTTTACAATCTTCCTCCCCATTTATCCCAACTTTTTCCACTTTAATTCTTGAAATTACAAGCCTAATCAGAATCAAAATAGCATAGAAACGAGTTATATAGCCCGGGAACGTACCTCCACTGAAGACCCTCGAACACCTTCTTCAATTTGCTCTCAAATAAGCTCCACCCGCATGCAAAAATGGAAGAATAACCAAAATTTCACGGAGGCATTCTTTTATACTGTTCTGCCCAGCTAATCCGCACCTGCGGACCCGCACCTGCGGTCCTAGGTGCGCACATGCGGAAACCCACTAACAGTCCCTTACTCGCAGCTGTGGTCCCTTTTCCGCACATGCAGCTTCGCAGGCGCAATCAACTCTTCACACCTACGGACACCTCCTACCTTGCCTCCTTTCTCACCTGCACATGGACCTTCGCACCTGCGGCGTCCCATCCGCAGGTGCAGCCACACCAGCAGCCATTTGCTGCAAATTTCCCAAGTTCAAACCTCCGCCAACCATCCGAAATCAATCCCAAGACCCTCGGGGCCTAACCAAACACACCAATACACCCCGTAGCATCATTCAAACTTAGTCGAGCCTTCGAAACACCAAAAACAACATGAAAACACCAAACATACATCAAATTCAAGCCTATGAACTTTGAAACTTCTAAATTTCGCAAATGATGCCGAAAAAAACCAAAACACATCCGATTGACCTGAAAATTTGCACACATATCCAAAATGACATTATGAACATGTTCCAACTTATGGAATTCCATTCTGACCCCGATAGCCTATTTTCCACTGCCAACCGGAAATCACCAAAAACTAACTTTCGCCAATTCAAGCCTAATTATACACCGGACATCGAAACTTCATTCCAAACACACTCCTAAGTCCCAAATCACCTAGAAAATTTATCCGAACCATAAAATACGTATTTCGAGGTTGTTTACCAATAAGTCAACTCTCAGTTGACTGTTTCAACTATTAAGCTACTTTAAGAGGCTAAGTGCCTCTGTTCTCACCACGACCACTCCGAACCATAACCATCCGACCCAACACAACATAAACATGCTAATCAATATATGATAAAGCCGAAATGGGGAAAACGGGGCTAATCTCACGAAACGACCGGCCGAGTCGTTACATCTTAGAGGCTTTGTAGATAGAGGTTCATTTTGTATAGTATGTCAGAGGCCTTGATGGCCCATATGTATTCATGTTTTAAGAAAAAAATAGCTCAGTGATATAGTATTGCCCACTTACATTTGTACATTATGAGAGGTGGACATGTTGGCCCATGATAGTTACAAAGAAAAAAAAGAGTTGTAGAGTGGTTCGCTCGGGCCAGTGCGGCACCAGTTGCCAGCCATGCCTCACCAGGTTTGGGGCGTGACAATATATATACATATATATATATATATATATATATATATATCCGCATGCACCATATTTAAGTTTTGCAGGCAACTCAAGAGGAAACCATTCTACAAACAAGAGCAATTCTCTCTCCAGTTTCCGTTGACAACGTTCACATCCTTTGATCAGCTCAAAATGTAACCGATGATCATCAATTGATTACCTTTTATTCTATAATCGTTTTGCATATCTGCCTCGTACATCTGTAACATTCACTTCGCATTCATGGCTCCACCTAAAATTATCCTTTACTTATGATACTATCCTACTCAAAAGATCCTTTTTGAAACGTACGACCACTCTTATAATAACTCCATGGGTTTCATTCATCGTTGGATCCAAAACATCACACGGCCTGATTCCCGTAACACCAAGGATATGTAGGCAACTCAAGAATCAGGATTCGACCCCCATTTTTTTCAATATACATCATTCCTCACTCACTTCAGACAAAATTCTCATCATTGTTCTTTACCCCACGACTCTTTCATCATTCCCGGGTAAAGAGGGGCAGTTGTTGATACTCAACATTGCCCTCATATTTTTTTATAAATGTCATATATGCTTTGAATATCATTCCTGCACCATCACCAGTTTACAAAGAGTCATAAAAATATTTTCTATAATTATTCATAATTTTTAAAGCTTTAAAATTGATTTTCTTGCAATTAAATTTACTTGAATATTTATTAATTATCCTTTCAAATTATTTTGTGGCAAATTAATCATCTAAATTTGTTATTTGTATCCATATATAGGTTTCATAATATTTTTACCTCATTTTATATAGTAATATTTGTATTATTAGGCTATTTATATAATTTTGCAATAATAGCCTATATGTTATGCATAATTACGTTTTTTCACATTATTTGTGCCAAATAGCATTTTTATACTTTTATAACGTTAACTACTATTGTTAAATACTTTCCTACACAAATAATATATTATTATGTGTTAATTACTTTTTACAAATTATTTTTTGATAAATTGCGTGTATTTATATTATGGCCCAGCTTTAAAATGAATTTCAGACCAAAAGTAGGCAGCCCAGATACCTTAAAAACCTTTGGCCCAATTTCCTCTGGCCCAGACCAAACGACCCTTTAGCAAACCTAGTCGGTACCCGTTTAAATGACCCGACCCGCTTCACTTCTAATCCTGGATGTTGATCTCAAATGATCAACGACCCACAACCATTCTTCCATATTTAATTACCTGCCCCCAACCCTAATCCTCATATTTCACTCTGCCCAACCTCCCTTAAACGCTCTCCTCTCCTCTCACACTAAACCCTAGCTGCTTCACCGCAAATCCTAGTATGTACCCAAGAGAATATAGAGATCCTCCAAATTTTCTTTCCTTTTTCAGTACTCACAGTGTTTCTTTCCCGTTTTCTTGACATTACTCGTTTGGTACTGAGTTATTAATTAAAGCTCATCAACAGGCGTCCATTCGAGTCTGATTCTGTATTATTGACATGTTCTTGACTGGATACATTCACTACCAGGTTATATGGATTCGATTTACCAATATCCTCGTCAATCTTTGTTTTCCGTCGAACTAGGGTTTGAAATTTCAATTTTTTCTTCTTTACCGGTTCTCTTACTGATTGCATGTGATATTCTTTCCTTATTTTGTGATTGACTAATTATTTTCCATGTTTTCTTGTTTGATTTCCACCACTATATAGCCCTCCCCAATTTCCGCTTTGGGCAGACTTTAAAATCACCTCAAGAACTATTACTCTCTAAATCCTTCACTCTATATTGTTCTGAACTTTGGCTCTTGGCTGGCTAAAAGTCAAGGCCACCGGTATTCGGCTAATTGAATTTTCTTGGTGCGAGCATTGCCCGGGGTTCATATGAAACTCTTGGGAACTTTGACGCACTAAGACTTTGGGTTCTCCTACTCTTTGTTGACATTTGGAGTACTGTTGAGATTGTTTTTCTTATTTGTCTGTTTATTGATTGATAACTGGTAAGTTCCTAGGCCTTCGCAGTTTCATTCTCTTTCATTTGTGTTCATATTCTATATAGTCATGCCACTGAAATCTTTGTGAATCAATATGTTTCTATGCCATCTCTGCTTGCAGCCTTATTGGCTCTGAAATTGTTTTGTGACTCTGAAATTTTCTAGCATTTGAACTTGCCTGAAATTCCCAACTCTGAGGTATGTCTATTACATGTGTTTAGCATGAATATTTTTTGGCTCTATTAAGCTCGTTTAGCCTAGTGTGTATGTACCTGAATGCTTATATCTGCTGCTTGGCATGAGTTTACTTCCTTGCCTTGTTCTGAAATCTTGTGATTAAATCAATTCGTGACCAGAATGTGTTCTAATCTCTATGGAATCATTCATATGTAGCTTTTTATCGTATTTAATGATCATGTAGTTTTTGATGTCATCACTGCCTGAATCTCTGAAAAATAGCATGCCATGTTTCTTGTAACGCCATTGTGTGATCTGCCCAACTCTATGTTGCTAAGTGTTGTCCAGGGCTTTCTAGTGTCAATTTCAATGTTCACCCTTTTCATATATATGATCAATTAGCACTAGGCTTGATAATTACCTATCCTATTAATTTAAGGTTTATACTGTCATCCATCATGAATCCTAATGTTTGTTCGTCTTATTAGCTTAAGGTTGACATATTATTTACCTGTTATAAGTTCTTAGAAACTTGTGTCGTAGTTAGTGTCATCTTGTTAAATCTCATGATCTTCTAAGTAGGTTTGCCAAACTATGCTACCAGTATGATTGTTATTGTAACGACCCGGTCTGTCATTACGTAAAACCTGCATTTATAATTATTATTCTTGACTTGTCATATGTTGGTTATTTTATTATTGATGTGTTAGAGTCGATAGGCTTGATATCGGAATGGTTAAATGAGAATTCAGTAACTTAGTCTTTAAGAGATAGTCTTATAATGGGAAAAGTCAAATGAGAGTTGACTTATTGGTAAACAACCTCGGAATGCAGATTTTGTGGCTCAGATAGCTTCGTTAGGTGATTAGGGACTTAGGAGTGTGTTCGAAATATTTTTGTGATGTCCAGTGTAGAATTAGGCTTGAATTGGCGAAAGTTAGTTTTTAGAGATTTCCGGTTGGAAGTGGAAAATAGGATATCAAGGTCGGAATGGAATTCCGGAAGTTGGAACAGGTTCGTAATGTCATTTTGGATATGTCTGCAAAATTTCAGGTCAATCAGAGTTGTTTTGGATAGTTTCGGCAACATTACTGGATTTTAGAAATTTCAAAGTTTTTAGGCTTCAATCCGATGTAAATTTGGTGTTTTTATGTTAGTTTTGGTGTTTTGGGAGTGCAACTAAGGTTGAATGATGTTATGGGATGTGTTGGTAACTTTGGTTGGGGTCCCGAGGGGCTCAGGATAGAGTTCGGGTGATTAACGAGCATTATTTGACTGAAAAACACTATTGTTTCTGGTGTTTTCACAGCTGAAGGTTGTTCACTGCGATCGCGTAGGTAGGCGTGCGATCGCGTAGGGTTAAAATGGACCAGGGTGAATTTTTTCAGTGCGATCGCAGAATACGGGTCGCGATTGCGTGGCTTTGGGGGTCAGTTCAGTGCGATCGCGTGGGGTTCATCGCGATCGCGTAGAGGAAAACTGGGCGCGTGCGGTTGGCTGGCGATTGCACTGTGCGACCGTGTGCACTGTGCGGCGATTGCGGAGGTCAGGAGCATTGATCTATGCGATTGCGTGGCTTGGACCGCGATCGCGGGGAGGAAATCACTGGGCATATTTAAATAAACCCTTCCGCGACTTTAACCTTATTCTACACCATTGTTGGGCGGAAGAGAGCTTTCTGAATGAATTTTGAAGGAGAAAATCAGTGAGTTGCTTAGAGGTAAGTAATTTGATTATTAAAACTCGTTTATGGGTGATTATAGACCATAATCTCAGCGTTTAATTCATGAAAAACGATAGATAAATGGGATTTTGGGGCTTCATAATAAGAGACATTTAGGGGTCAATTTGAGGGGTCAAACGGACTCCGATTTTGGTGTTCTTTATATGTACGGAATCGTGGGAGGATGAAGAACACTTTTCTGTAAAAATTACTGAGTTCAAGATGCGGGCCCGGAGGTCGGGTTATGACCGGTTTCGGGTTTTGGGCTAAATTTGATATTTTTCGATTGGAATTTATTCCTTAAGCATAAATTAATGATATAAATCTGAACTTGGTAGACTTGGAGTACTCAGAGGCCGGATTTAGAGGCAAAGGCACTTCGGAGTAGTATTTTAGCCGGATTTTAGGTAAGTAACGTTTCCAAACTTGGTTCTGAGGGTTCGAAACCAGGAGCTAAATGATTTATGACTATTGTTGAGGTGACGCACATGCCAAGTGACGGGCGTGAGGGCATGCACTGGGTATTTGTATCCTGGCTTATCCCATGGCCCCGCTTAGTGATTATTCCATGATGATATTTGTGCATCTATTAATGTGGTAATTGTGAACATGTTAGGAATCATGTTAAGTATAAATGCTAGGCTTTACGCCGGAAATGCTGAGACCCGAGTGGTCGTATATTGCTGTCTCATGTTGTGATTAATTGATGTCATATACGGAGTCCTGTTATAGCATATCATTTCATATCTCAGTCTCAGTATTGTTAATTACATGCATATTTATCATTGTTTCGGGCTGGTAGAGGCATTTATGATCCAAGTGAGTGAGACTGAAGAGTAATGACTGAGTGAGGCCGAGAGCCTGTTATCAAGAAAGTTATGAGAATGGACTGCACACTGCAGTGATATTTAAATCATGCCTTCGTTGGCTTGATATGGCGCTTGGGCCACTAGGTCCCCTCCGAAGTCTTTACACCCCCAGTGAGCGCAGGTATTGAGGGATAGATCTTCCCTGGGCATGAATCTTGTCCGAAGCTGATGTTATGAGAGGGATGGATCTTCCCTGGATATGGAAATTGTCCGAGTGTTGTATTCCGAAGATGGATCTTCTCTGTGGGGCTGGACTGGCCTTTTTCCTCAGTACATAGTGACTACGGTCACCGGTGTTTATGCATATTCTGGAATGGAACTTCCCTTGGCCTGAGAGCCATATATAGTACTGAGTTGACCACTATGGGAGAGCTATGAGCACTATGTGCATATCCATACTGGTTTCATAACATATATTTTATGATGGCATGTAGAGTTTACTGGCATACTTGGCATATTTACTCATCCTGATAAATTGTTAGCATGTCTAAATTCTATATATTATTTATTGTAACATAATTGAGATTTTGTCCGTCACTACTTCTCATCCCATAGTTTGGGTTCGTTACTTCTGAGTTGGTGTACTCACGTTACCCCTGCACCTTGTGTGCAGATCCAGGTACACCGGGACCCGGTAGAGGATTTTGCGCAACAGATCAGAGTTTCTATTGGAGTTGTCGAGGTAGCAGCTGACGATCGCGTCCTCGCCTTCTCTTTCTTTATTCAACCTATTGCTTTTATTTTGAGACAATGTTGTCCATTTCACCTTTTCTTTACTTTATGTTATAGTAGCTCATGACCGAATGACACTGGATCCGGAGTTGGAGGTTTTGAATTTAGTTTTCAAATATTGTTTTAAATTTCAGATTTCTTGATATTATTAATAAATTCGTTTAAAAATCACACTTTTACTAGAAATGGAATTTAGCTTAGTCAAAAAGGGAGGCTTTCCTGGTTCCACGACAGGCGCCATCACGACTCCGGAATTGGGTCGTCACAGATTGTATCAGAGCGCTAGGTTAAATAGGTCTCACCAGTCATGAGCAAGTTTAGTAGAGTCTTTCGTATCGGTACGGAGACGTCTGTACTTATCTTCGAGAGGATGCAGAACATTTAGGAAAAATCTCACATTCTTTGAATTCTGTCGTGCGACTCTGTTGAACTCTGAAACTACACTTCTGTTGTTTTCCTTCTCTCACAGATGGTGAGGACTCGTGCTAATGATAGTGGTGATCAGACACCAGCAGGACCAGCTAGAGGTCGAGGCCGTGGCAGAGGAAGGGGTGCAGCCCGCTTAGCAGCCGGGGCAGTACCTATGGACCTTCCCACTGCTCATGATTAGGTCCCCGCAGTTGAGATCCCAGCGGGAGAGGCTCAGGCACCAGCAGTGACCTTTGTAATTCCGGGTCTTCAGGAGACCCTAGCCTAGATTTTGACGGTGTGCACCGGCCTGGCACAAGCCATCGACGTGTCTACTGCTGCTACTTCCCAAGACGGGGGAGGTACCCAGACTCCAGCTGCCCGGACACCTGAGCAAGTTAACCAGGGGCTTCAGACACCTGGGACAGTCCCAGTTCAGCCAGTTGCGTCAGCCCAGGATTATGTAGTCCCAACTTTAGCTGATGATGTGCAGCGTAGGTTGGAGAGGTTCAGCAGAATCCAGCCTCCGGATTTTAGTGGTACTGAGGGCGAGGACGCCCAGGGCTTTTTTGACAAGTGTTAGAGTATCCTTCGCACAACAGGGATACTGGAGGCTGGTGGGGTCCCATTTATTACATTCCAGTTTTCAGGAGGTGCACTTGCTTGGTGGGAGGCCTATGAGAGGCGTAGACCTGCTGATGCAGCGCCCCTTACCTGGCGTCAGTTCTCCATTCTATTCCTGGAGAAGTATATACCGTAGTCCCGCATGGAGGAGCTACGCAGGGAGTTCGAACAGTTGCGCCAGGAGGACATGACCGTGACGCAGTATGAGATGGGGTTCTCTGAGTTGGCCCGTCATGCTATTTGGCTAGTTCCCACGGATAGGGAGAGAATCAAGAGGTTTGTTGATGGTCTTACTTATCAGCTTCGGGTTATTCTGACTAGGGAGAGGGTATCTAGCGCTTCTTTCGAGGAGGTGGTTGACATTTCCAGAGAGATTGAGTCAGTTTGCCGCCAAGAGCGGATTGAGAGGAAGGCCAAGAAGTCTCGGGGATATGGGAGATTTGGTGGGGTTCCTTCAGGGGGGCAGCCTCAGCCCGGTGGAGACCGTCCATTCAGGCAGGCTCAACCAAGTCACTCAGGTTATCGTGGTGGATCAATTGGTCATGATCCTCATAGTTCGCATCAGGCGCACCCATCTTTTAGTGCCCTGCCAGCTCAGAGTTCATATTGGGAAACATCGATTCAGAATTAATCTATGTCTGATTCTTCCAGCGGTTATCCCGGTGCTAGGGGTTCCCTTCAGTCCCCAGTGCCATTCTACGAGAGAGGTTGCTTTGAGTGTGGAGATGTGGGCCATATTAAGAGGTTTTGCCCTTGTCTTGTGAGAGTTAATTATCAGCAGAGGAGTCCGCCCATGTTTTCAGAATCAGTAGCTGCATCGCCCGCCCAGGCAGCTAGAGGTGGGGGTCAGGAAGCTAGGGGTCGCCCAAGAGGGGAGGTCGATTCGGTGGTGATCAGGCCCGATTTTATGCATTCCCGGCCAGACCGGATGAGGTGGATTCTGATGCTGTAATCCCAGGTATTGTTTCAGTCTGTCATGAGAAACTTAAGTTTTTAATTGATTCCGGTTTTTCATATTCGCATGTTCATCATGAGTTATCCCATTCTCTGGATACGCCCGTGAATCTGTTGTTACATCTGTTATGTGCTCGCCCATTGTGGGTGATGTTGTTGTTAGGAACCGCGTGTGTCAGTTGTGTGGTACTTATTGGGGTCTAGACACCCGGGTGTTTGCATGGTAAGGTTATTCGGAGGTTGATGACTTTTGGAACAACCCTTGGAACGTTCGAGGACGAACGTCTGTTTAAGAGGGGGAGAATGTAATGACACGGTCCGTCGTTACATAAACCTGCATTTATAATTATTATTCTTGACTTTTCATAGGTTGGTTATTCTATTATTGATGTGTTAGATTCGATAGGCTTGAAATCGGAATGGTTAAATGAGAATTCAGTAACTTAGTCTTTAAAAGATAGCCTTATAATGGAAAAAGTCAACTGAGAGTTGACTTATTTGTAAACGACCTAGGAATGCGGATTTTATGGGTCGATTTGAGGGGTCAAACGGACTCCGATTTTTGTGTTTTTTATATGTACGGAATCATGGGAGGATGAATAACATTTTTCTGTAAAAATTTCTGAGTTTCGGGACACGGTCCTGGGGGTCGGGTTTTGACATGTTTCGGGTTTTGGGCTAAATTTGATATTTTTCGATTGGAATTTATGCCTTAAGCATAAATTGATGATAAGAATCTGACTTGGTAGACTTGGATCACTCAGAGGCCGGATTTAGAGGCAAAGGCACCGCAGAGTAGTATTTTAGCCGGTTTTGAGGTAAGTAACGTTTCCAAACTTGGTTCTGAGGGTTCGAAACCCCGAGCTAAATAATTTATGACTATTGTTGAGGTGATGCACATGCCAAGTGACGGGCGTGAGGGCGTGCACCGGGTATTTGTAGCCTGGCTTATCCCATGGCCCCGCTTAGTGATTATTCCATGATGATATTTGTGCATCTATTAATGTGGTAATTGTGAACATGTTAGGAATCATGTTAAGTATAAATGCTAGTCTTCACGCCGGCAATGCTGAGACCCGAGTGGTTGTATATTGCTGTCTCATGTTGTGATTATTTGATGTCATATACTGAGTTCTGTTATAGCATATCATTTAATATCTCAGTCTCAGTTTTGTTAATTACATGCATATTTATCATTGTTTCGGGCTGATGGAGGCATTTGTGATCCAAGTGAGTGAGACTGAAGACTAATGATTGAGTGAGGCCGAGAGCCTGTTATTGAGACAATTATGAGAATGGACTGCACACTGTAGTGATATTTAAATCATGCCTTTGTTGTCTTGATATGGCGCTTGGGCCACTAGGGCCCCTCCAGAGTCTTTACACCCCCAGTGAGCGTAGGTATTGAGGGATAGATCTTCCCTGGGCATGAATCTTGTCCGAAGCTGATGTTATGAGAGGGATGGATCTTCCCTGGATATGGAAATTGTCGGAGTGTTGTATTCCGGAGATGGATCTTCTTCGTGGGGGCTGGACTGGCTTTTTTCCTCAGTACATAGTGACTACGGTCACTGGTGTTTATCCATATTCTGGGACGGAACTTCTCTGGGCCTGAGAGCCATATATAGTACTGAGTGGACCACTGTGGGAGAGCTGTGAGCACTATGTGCAGAACCATACTGGTTTCATAACATATATTTTATGATGGCATGTAGAGTTTACTGGCATACTTGGCATATTTACTCATCCTGATAAACTGTTAGCATGTCTAAATTCTGTATATCATTTATTGTAACATAATTGAGGTTTTGTTCGTCACTACTTCTCAGCCCATTGTTTGGGTTTGTTACTTCTGAGTTGGTGTACTCACGTTACCCCCTGCACCTTGTGTGCAGATCCAGGTACACCGGGACCCGATAACGGATTTTGAGTAGCGGATCAGAGTTTCTATTGGAGTTATCGAGGTAGCAGCTGGCGATCACGACCTCGCCTTGTCTTTCTTTATTCCACCTATTACTTTTATTTTGAGACAATGTTGTCCATTTCCCCTTTTCTTTACTTTATCTTATAGTAGTTCATGACCGAGTGGCACAGGATCCGGTGTTGGAGGTTTTGAATTTAGTTTTCAAATATTGTTTTAAATTTGAGATTTCTTGATATTACTAATAAATTCATTTAAAAAAGACACTTTTACTGAAAATGGAATTTAGCTTAGTCAAAAAGGGAGGCTTGCCTTGTTCCATGACAGGCACCATCACGACTTCGGAATTGGGCCGTCACAGATGGTATCAGAGCGCTAGGTTAAATAGGTCTCACCAGTCATGAGCAGGTTTAGTAGAGTCTTTCGGATCGGTACGAAGACGTCTGTACTTATCTTCGAGAGGCTGCAGAACCTTTAGGAAAAATCTCACATTCTTTGAATTCTGTCATGCGACTCTGTTGAACTCTGAAACTAAACTTCTGTTGTTTTCATTCTCTCACAGATGGTGTGGACTCGTGCTAATGATAGTGGTGATCAGACACCAGCAGGACCAGCTGGAGGTCGAGGCCGTGGCAGAAGCAAGGTGCAGCCCGCTTAGCAGCCGGGGCAGTACCTGTGGACCTTCCCACTGGTCATGATCAGGTCCCCGCATTTGAGGTCCCAGTGGGAGAGGCTCAAGCACCAGTAGTGCTCATTGTGATTCCGGGTCTTCAGGAGACCCTAGCCCAGATTTTGACGGTCTGCACCAGCCTGGCACAAGCCATCGCCGTGTCTACTGCTGCTACTTCTCTGGCCGGGGGAGGCACCCAAACTCCAGCTGCCCGAACACCTGATCAAGTTAACCAGGGACTTCAGACACCTGAGATAGTCCTAGTTTAGTCGGTTTCCCCAACCCAGGATTATGTGGTCCCAGCTTTAGTTGATGATGAATAGCGTAGGTTGGAGAAGTTCAGCAGACTCCAGCCTCCGATTTTTAGTGGTACTGAGGGCGAGGACGCCCAGGGCTTTTTGTACAAGTGTTAGAGGATCCTTCGCACAACAGGGATACTGGAGGCTAGTGGGGTCCCATTTACTACATTCCCATTTTTAGGAGTTTCACTTGCTTGGTGGGAGGCCTATGATAGGCGTAGACCTGGTCATGCAGCACCCCTTACCTGGCGTCAGTTCTCCATTCTATTCCTAGAGAAGTATATACCGCAGTCCCGCAGGGAGGAGCTACGTAGGGAGTTCGAACAGTTGCACCAAGAGGACATGACCGTGACGCTGTATGAGATGAGGTTCTCCGAGTTAGCCCGTCATGCTATTTGGCTAGTTCCTACAGATAGGGAGAGAATCAAGAGGTTCGTTGATGGTCTTACTTATCAGCTTCAGGTTTTTCTGACTAGGGAGAGGGTATCTGGCGGTTCTTTCGAAGAGGTGGTTGACATTGCCAGAGAGATTGAGTCAGTTCGCTACCAAGAGCGGATTGAGAGAGAGGCCAAGATGTCTCGGGGATCTGGGAGTTTTGGTGGGGTTCCTTCAGGGCGCAGCCTCAGCCCGGTGGAGGCCGTCCATTCAGGTAGGCTCAACCAAGTCACTCAGGTTATCGTGGTGGATAAGTTGGTCATGATCCTCATAGTTCGCATCAGGCGCAACCATCTTTTAGTGCCCTGCCAGCTCAAAGTTCATCTTGGGCACCATCAGTTAATAATTCATCTACGTCTGGTTCTTCCAGCGATTATCCCGGTGCTAGGGGTTCCCTTCTGTCCCTAGTGCCATTCTACGAGAGAGGTTGCTTTGAGTGTGGAGATGTGGGCCATATTAAGAGGTTTTTCCCTCATCTTACGAGAGGTAATTATCAGCAGAGGAGTCCGCCCGTGGCTTTAGAATCAGTAGCTGCACCGCCCGCCCAGGCAGCTAGAGGTGGGGGTCAGGCAGCTAGGGGTCGCCCAAGAGGGGGAGGTCGATCCGGTGGTGATCAGGCCCGATTTTATGCATTCCCGGCCAGACCGGATGAGGTGGCTTCTGATGCCGTAATCCCAGTTATTGTTTCAGTCATTCATGAGAAACTTAAGTTTTTAATTGATTCCGGTTTTTCATATTCGCATGTTCATCATGAGTTAGCCCATTCTCTGGATACGCCCGTGAATCTGTTGTTACATCTGTTATGTGCTCGCCCCTTATGGGTGATGTTGTTGTTACGGACCGCGTGTGTCGGTTGTGTGTGGTACCTATTGGGGGTCTGGAGACCCGGGTGTGTGCATGGTAAGGTTATTCGACGGTTGATAACTTTTGGAACAATCCTTGGCACGTTCGAGGACGAACATTTGTTTAAGAGGGGGAGAATGTAACGACCCGGTCCGTCGTTACATAAAACCTGCATTTATAATTATTATTCTTGACTTCTCATAGGTTGGTTATTCTATTATTGATGTGTTAGAGTCGATAGGCTTGAAATTGGAATGGTTAGATGAGAATTCAGTAACTTAGTCTTTAAAAGATAGCCTTATAATGGAAAAAGTCAACTGAGAGTTGACTTATTGGTAAACGACATCGGAATGCGAATTTTATAGCTTATATAGCTTTGTTAGGTGATTTGGGACTTAGGAGTGTGTTCGAAATATTTTTGTGATGTCTAGTGTAGAATTAGGCTTGAATTGGCGAAAGTTAGTTTTTGGCGATTTCCAGTTGGTAGTGGAAAATAGGCTATCGGGGTCGGAATGGAATTCCGGAAGTTGGAACAGGTTCGTTATGTCATTTTGGATATGTCTACAAAATTTCAGGTCAATCAGAGTTGTTTTGGATAGTTTCGGCAACATTGGTGGATTTTAGAAATTTTAAAGTTTTTAGACTTGAATCCGATGTAAATTTTGTGTTTTTATGTTCTGAGAGTGCAATTAAGTTTGAATGATGTTATGGGATGTGTTGGTAACTTTGGTTGGGGTCCCGAGGGGCTCAGGATAGAGTTCGGGTGATTAACGGGCATTATTTGACTGAAAAACACTATTGTTTCTGGTGTTTTCACAGCTGAAGGTTGTTCACTGCGATCACGTAGGTAGGCGTGCGATCGCGTAGGGTTAAAATAGACCAGGGTGAATTTTTTCAGTGCGATCGCAGAATACGGGTCGCGATCGCGTGATTTTGGGGGTCAGTTCAATGCGATCGCGTGGGGTTCATCGCGATCGCATAGAGGAAAACTGGGCGCGTGGGGTTGGCTGGCGATTACGCTGTGCAATCGTGTGCACAGTGCTGCGATCGTGGAGGTCAGGAGCATTGGTCAATGCGATCGCGTGGCTTGGACCGCGATCGCGGAGAGAAAATCACTGGGCATATTTAAATAAACCCTTCCGCGACTTAAACCTTATTTTACACCATTGTTGGGCGGAAGTGAGCTTTTTGAACGAATTTTGAAGGAGAAAATTAGTGGGTTACTTAGAGGTAAGTAATTTGATTATTAAAAATCATTTATGGGTGATTATAGACCATAATCTCAGCGTTTAATTCATGAAAAATAATAGAAAAATGGGATTTTGGGGCTTGAGAATAAGAGACCTTTAGGGGTCGATTTGAAGGGTCAAACGGACTCCCATTTTTGTGTTTTTTATATGTACGGAATCATGGGAGGATGAAGAACATTTTTCTGTAAAAATTTATGAGTTTCGGGACACGGGCCCGGGGGTCGGGTTTAGACCTGTTTCGGGTTTTGGGCTAAATTTGATATTTTTCGATTGGAATTTATTCCTTAAGCATAAATTGATGATAAGAATCTGAACTTTGTAGACTTGGAGCACTCAGAGGCCGGATTTAGAGGCAAAGGCACTGCGGAGTAGTATTTTAGCCGGTTTTGAGGTAAGTAACGTTTTCAAACTTGGTTCTGAGGGTTCGAAACCCCGAGCTAAATGATTTATGACTATTGTTGAGGTGACACACATGCCAAGTGACGGGCGTGCGGGCGTACACCAGGTATTTGTAGCCTGGCTTATCCCATGGCCCCGCTTAGTGATTATTCCATGATGATATTTGTACATCTATTAATGTGGTAATTGTGAACATGTTAGGAATCATGTTAAGTATAAATGCTAGGCTTCACGCCAGAAATGCTGAGACCCGAGTGGTCGTATATTGCTGTCTCATGATGTGATTATTTGATGTCATATACTCAGTCCTGTTATAGCATATGGTTTCATATCTCAGTCACAGTATTGTTAATTACATGCATATTTATCATTGTTTCGGGTTGATGGAGGCATTTGTGATCCAAGTGAGTGAAACTGAAGAGTAATGACTGAGTGACGCCGAGAGCCTGTTATTGATACAGTTATGAGAATGGACTGCACACTGCAGTGATATTTAAATCATGCCTTTGTTGGCTTGATATGGCGCTTGGGCCACTAGGGCCCCTCCGGAGTCTTTACACCTCCAGTGACAAATGTATTGAGGGACGGATCTTCCCTGGGCATGGATCTTGTCCGAAGATGATGTTATGAGAGGGATGGATCTTCCCTTGATATGGAAATTGTCCGAGTGTTGTATTCCGGAGATGGATCTTCTTCGAGGGGGATGGACTGGCCTCTTTCCTCAGTACATAGTGACTACGGTCACCGATGTTTATGCATATTCTGGGATGGAACTTCCCTGGGCCTGAGAGCCATATATAGTACTGAGTGGACCACTGTGGGAGAGCTGTGAGCACTATGTACATATCCATACTGGTTTCATAACATATATTTTATGATGGCATGTAGAGTATACTGGCATACTTGGCATATTTACTCATCCTTATAAACTGTTAGCATGTCTAAATTCTGTATATTATTTACTGTAACATAATTGAGGTTTTGTCCATCACTACTTCTCAGCCCATAGTTTGGGTTCGCTACTTCTGAGTTGGTGTACTCACGTTACCCCCAGCACCTTGTGTGCAGATCCAGGTACACCGGGACCCGATAGCGGATTTTGAGCAGCGGATCAGAGTTTCTATTGGAGTTGTCGAGGTAGCAGCTGGCGATCGCGACCTCGCCTTCTCTTTCTTTATTCCACCTATTGCTTTTATTTTGAGACAATGTTGTCCATTTTCCCTTTTCTTTACTTTATGTTATAGTAGCTCATGACCGAGTGACACCGGATCCGGGGTTGGATGTTTTGAATTTAGTTTTCAAATATTGTTTTAAATTTCAGATTTCTTGATATTATTAATAAATTCGTTTAAAAATCATATTTTTACTGTAAATGGAATTTAGCTTAGTCAAAAAGGGAGGCTTGCCTGGTTCCACGACAGGCGCCATCACGACTCCGGAATTGGATCGTGACAGTTATGCAAGGCTTTCCGGTTAGAATCTTCATAGGAAGATTGTATTCCACCTTTTTCATATGTATGATTTTTCTTGGGCTGTCGTATGCAATTCTTTGAGTTGATTCTGTTTTGAAACAATGATTGTAGTGGTTTGGTGATACCATATCTTCCTTTGTTAATATTGTTTCTTCTGGATACTTGCCCGTATGTGTTTTTGGTGCTTGTCAACTTAGCATGGCCCCGGTATATTGGCTGAAATTTCAGTTCTTTTAGTTGTTAAAATTAAATGTTTAAATTACTCCAATGTGTAGTTCTATTGCATGTATGGCTAATTTGGTATCTATTAGCTTGATTACTGGGATTAGTTGGGACTGGTATATTGGGACTGCCTTTAGTATTAGGGGGTTCTGGAGCACATTGTCTGCACATGGAGTTTGGGCCCGCTGTATGCATGAATTTCTAAGCATATTTGAAGGCTCAGATGTGTTATTAGGTTGTTCTTTATTTGTATTTGGTCCTGTAATCATTCAATGTGGTCTGTAATTATTTGTATAACAAATTATAGGGAGATTAATGAAAAGGGGCTGGGGTATTCTACTATTTGCATGAGAGGGTAGAAAACATGCCTATAGGGTCTCTGTGTTATATTTGTTGTTTCGTTCAGCATGTTTTGTTTGTTATTCCGTTTGGTATGTTGCACATTAATAGAAATCATGCATATAGCAATTATGCACACCTCACTTGTACACTATTCAAACACGTTAGTCCAAGTATCTACCATACTCATTTCTATGTTACTACTGTACATTTAGACAACATGCCTTTGGGATGTATAACATATGCTTTGTTAACCTAGATACCATGTCTATATGACTTCAAATAATCAATTGGTCAATTGCTTCTATTACTTTTAGTGTACTACCCATAAAGATATCATGACTATATGATTCTAATCTTCTAATTGACTATTTCTGTTGTCTTCATTACACTGCCCCTCCTAGATGACATGTCTATAGGAATAAAGTGTTATAAAATCAAGCCTAATTGTCAATTGTTAGGAATCCTACCTATAGGATGTTGTTGCACGCATAAGAAATGTTTATGAGATCAACGTTGTCAGTACTAGACTCTCAAAGCTGTCTCACAGCCTAATTATGCAACTGTTAGAAACATGCCTATAGGACAATAACGTCTGCCTAAGGAGCATGCTTATAAAATGAGCATTAGTAATCTGGTAACTCATATTGCTTTATTGCCTCACCAACAATTAGAAATCATGCTTATAGGACTTGCGATGTTTTAACCTGTCAATAGGCTGCTTGTATAATAATGGAATCCAGAAACACATAAAAATCATGCTTATAGGACTTGTGATGTTTTAACCTGCCCATACGCTGCTTGTACAATACTGGGATCCAGAATCATATAGAAATCATGCCTATAGGACTTAACGATTCCAACATGTCTTAATGTCGTCTACTTCCTAACCAGAAATCTATTTGCGTGCTTTCCTGCTTATGTGGAGGTTACTTGAGCCTATTATTGCCATTATATGCAGTCCTGTATGTTTTTGATTGTGGCCTAGTTTTATCATTTTGAGTATCTGATTGAGTTTAAAACTACCAAATAGTAGGTCCAAAGCCTCATGGACCATAGGCAAGGGACTGGTAGTGCACGCATAGGGTACAACCTAGAATTGAATTAGGGAGCCTTGAGGTAAACAACTTTAACATAGTAATCGGGTAGCACACTGTGCCCGCTAAATAATATGAGCAACCCCCACCTTAAGAGAGTTGCGAAGTATTATTTATGTTGAGTGGGGTGATCCTTTAGGCTAAAAAACTTAGGACCCCCTCAATTTACATACTTGTTCAGCGTAGCTATTAAGATTTATGCTAGTTCTCACGTGTTTTAATAAGACTCCGCAACTTCTGAATTTTCCTTCTATTTATTTGATCACCTAGCTTAATTACATAATCCACTTTGTCTAAAGTTTTGACAGGACCCATAGTTATGGACCTCGGAAAGAGCCTAACACCTTTTCTTTAAGGTAATTTGTGCCCTTACCCGATCTTTGGTGGTGTTGGCTAATCAAAAAGAGTTATTTGCAAATAAGTGCCCTAATGCACCTTAAAATCGTTAGCTGGTGACTCTTATCTTTTAATACCTCCTTTAAAAAGAGTTGTCACACGTCGAAACCAGTTTCACAAAAAAACGGGGTGCGACATGACCTACATCCATAGCGGAGATGAGCAATCTACTATATAAAATAGAGTACAAATATGTAACGACCCGACCGGTCGTTTTGAGCTCTAGTGCTTCATTCAGCGGCTTGAAGTCGTGAGCAACTTCGTTTCAGGTATCATGACTCGTGGGCGTGGTCGGAATTGAATTTCAGGAAGTTTAGAATTGATTTGGAAAGAAAATTCTCATTTAAGAAGCCTTAAGTTGGAGAAATCATCCAAGATTGGAATTTTGAGTAAACGACCTCCGAATTAGGATTTGAAGATTCCAGCAGGTTCATATGAAGATTTCGGACTTTGGCGTATGTTCGGATCGGATTTTGGATAACCCAGGAGCGTTTCAGCGTATATTATGGGAGTTATTATTTTAGAAGAATGTTATAAAGTTGGGCTTGAAGTGCATTTCAGTGTTGCTGATGTCCGTTTGGGATTCCGAGTGTGGGAAAAACTTCGTATTGTGATTCTGGAGTTGGAAGCACGATCAGAAGTGAATTTAGATGTCCGTAGGTTATTTTGAAGTCATTTGGCTAAAGATAGGAATTTGAAGGTTTTTGATAAATCCGACCAGAAGGGGAACTTTTGATATCGAGGTCGGAATGCGATTCCGGAAGTTGGAGCAGGTCCGTAATGTTGAATATGACTTGTGTGCAAAATATGAGGTCAATCGGGTGTGATATGATAGGTTTCGGCGTTGGATGTAGAAATTTGAAATTCTAAGTTCTTAAAGAATTGGATTTGAGTGCGATTCGTGATTTCGGCATTGTTTGATGTGATTTGAGGGCTTGAGCAAGTCCGTGTCAAGTTTTGGGATAGGTTGGGGTGATTAGACGGGGTCTCGGGGGCCCCAGGTGGATTCCAGGTGATTGACAGATCAAGATTTGAAGTTGGAGAAGGCTGAAGGTTGATGTCATCTGGTTTAATCGCACATGCGAGGCTTTGACCGCAGGTGCGGAGCTGCAGGTACGGCTAAGGGCGCCGCAGGTACGATATTAGGGCTGGAGCTGAGGAGGCCATAGGTGCGGAAGATTGGTCGCACCTGCGGAATCGCAGGTGCGAAGTGAGGATCGCAGGAGTGGGAATTTGCTGGGTCAAGTGAGAGCCGCACCTGCGATGGAATTTCCGCAGGTGCGGAGCCACAGGAGCGACCATTGGATCGCAGGTGCGAAAGAGGCCTGGGCAAAATGTTTTAAAGACGGGTTTTACAGTTCACATAGATTGCACCCGAAGTATCGCTATCTCTAATCCAACCTCTAAACCCTCGGTTATGACTTTCGTCTATACTCTGGGAGTGGTGTTGTTCAAACAATTACCTAAATATGCACTCTCTCTCGAGTAGATACATAATAAATAGGCACA
>ML415815.1:0-50118 GCA_005239525.1 Nicotiana knightiana | reverse complement strand
CAAGTTGTGTTTTGGGGTCTATTTATATGTTTGGGATAAACCCTAAACATGTAGGAGATTTCTATTCCAACCGGGAAACACTTAAAACTCTTTAAAACTCGGAATTGACCGGGCCTCGGGACCCAGGTGTTTGGGCTCAAACGCCCCCTTAAAGCCAGGGCAGACCTGGCTTTAGGGGTCTAACGCCAGGCTGACCCTGGCTTTAGGGGCCAAACGCCCCACTAACGCCCGGGTTGGCCTGGCTTTTAGGCCAAAACGCCTGGCTATAGCCCGGGTCACTCTTTTTTTACTCTTGAGCGTATTTTCGGCGTTCATGCATCCATTTAGCTCGGTTTCCATCTCCAATGCACCTACACATGAAATAGACTCCATTATGCACATAAAAAGTGTATTTTTATCATTAACGCACATAAAATGTAAGGCATATAACGTGTTAAACCATGCATTCTAGCCACGCATCAGTGGCATGTAGATTATACTGGCATAGTTGGCATATTTGCTCATCCTGATAAATTGTTAGCATGTCTAAATTCTGTACATTATTTATTGTAAAATTTTGAGGTTTTGTCCGTCACTACTTCTCAGCCCATAGTTTGGGTTCGTTACTTCTGAGTTGGTGTACTCACGTTACCCCCTGCACCTCGTGTGCAGATTCAGGTACACCGGGACCCGGCAGTGGATATTGAGCAGCAGACAGAGTTTTCATTGGAGTTGTCGAGGTAGCAGGTGGCGATCGCGACCTCGTCTTCTCTTCCTTATTCCACTTGTTGCACTTATTTTGAGACTATGTTGTCTATTTCTTCATTCTTTATTTTTTTTTTTTAAATAGAAGCTCATGACTGAGTGACACCAGATCCGGGGTTGGAGGTTTTAAATTTAATTTTTCAAACATTATTTTTAAACTTCAGATTCTTAGTATTATCAATAAATTCGTTTAAAATTTGTATTCTTACTGGAAATTGAATTTAGCTTAGTTAAAAAGGATGGCTTGCCTGGTTCCACGACAGGCGCCATCACGACTCCGAAATTGGGTCGTGACAATTGTAGTTGTATATAACTGAGTAGAAATAATGTATGAAAATTGTAGATAAGTTGTATAATATATAATTAGTTGTATGAAATTTATTTTTACTATGTATAAATCAGATACAAAATATACAAAAGACATATTGTATAAATTTTGTATAAAATTGTATTTAAGTTGTACGTTATTGTAGTTGTATTTATCTGGGTAGAAATAATGTGTGCAAGTTGTAGATAAATTGTATAATATATAATTAGTTGTATGAAATTTATTTTTACTATGTATAGATACAAAATATACAAAAGACATATTGTTAATTTGTATAAAAAAATTTATTTAAGTTGTATGATATTGTAGGTGTATTTAACTAGGTAAAAATAATGTATGAAAGTTGTAGATAAGTTGTATAATATATAATTAGTTGTATGAAATTTGATACATGTGAGTATTGAAATTGATTTCGCTGAACGTATAATAATCTAACAAGATGACGATTATTTTACTTATTATTTTAGTATTAGTTGTCTATTCTAGAATGGAATATGAAGGAACAGAAAGAATGACGACGATGAAGATGAATAAGTTGACCGTCCATGAGAAGTTTTTACGCTTTCATCAAAATTTATAACATTAGTCTCAACGAAAATGCTAACTATAAGTTTGGAACAGAAAATATCAAAGTACAACTTGCATTTACTCATACACTGATGACAATTAATAACATGAAGTATCTAAGCTTATATATACGTACATAAACTGCGCCGAACATCTTATGGTAGCACATATATATTTAATAAAGTTGCATCAATAATTTATAACCAATTTTTCTGTAGCTGGATTCCATTAATATTGCTTGGTGTTTTTTCTATATGCATTCATGACCTTATTCTGAAATGACATTATTGTATATAATTTGATGAATGTTTCCATTGCTGATGCTTATGAGATCTGCTATAAGGAAAAAGAGAAGGAAAAAAAATCAAAAGTAGCATAAAACAGTCTTTGTTAGTGGAGATGGAGGCTCAAGATCAACGTAACTGGGAAGATCCAGAGAGTGTGGCTATTTCAAATGTGATGTCCGTAGGAAAGAGAAGAAGAGGGGAAAAAAAAAGGAAAAGGGTGTAATTGTATTCTTTGATTAAAAGCACAAATAATGGATTAGAAGCCTTTTAAGGTGAATTATACATATTTTGTAAACAAAATTTGTTTATGCCGAATAATTAATTAAGCATGAACATTAAGGGTAATAAAATTTCAAATAGTGTATAATAATGAAAATTCCTTTGTTAAAATGGAGCAGAATGCACTTTAGGCCTTTAGCCATGGAGTGAAATTAATAATTTACACAGCATGTAAGCAGTAATGTCCCCCATAAGATAAAATTATGTGAATTCAATTTTTCCAAATGGTTGTAGTAGCGTGGCCTGATAGAGGTAAATATTATGCTTTTTTTTTTTAAGAAGTTGATTCAAGTATTGCAAAATTGTCTTTGATTGGTGTAGCAACCTTCTTAATTTATGTGGCGGAGCTTCCATCAATATTACATTCTGCTTATTAGTGTTTTTTCTTTTTTAATTAGAAAGAATGGCTAATGTTTATAGCTTAGCGTAGTCGGTACAGAGGTTTGGGGTCACATCAGTCGAACGATATTCACTCTGAATTCCATCTAATCTGTTCAGTGTTCATAGCATGCAGAAAAACTAAACTTGCCCCTTGCTCAAAACATTTCGGAAAACAAGGAGTAAAATTCAAGCATTTGACAATCCAAGAATTCAGTGAACTTTCCAGAGGTTGGAAAATCAAACTTAATATCAGATCACGTATAATTTATTTGTTTAAACATCAGAGCCTGTTTTGCAGATGATGATGTCAGGCAAAACAGTGTATACATTTGATTTTAACTCTTACAAAATATACCCTTAGTTGTTCTATTCAATGCTTTAACAGAAGGCCTAGCATACACATGCTTTTGAATAATTTTGTTGCTTATTTGCTTGATCAACAGAGGCTTGCTCCACCTTGCTTAGCCTAACTTGATCAATGACTCTTCTAGCCCAGTCTGCAAAATAGGTTTCGTTGTGTCCAACCATCCCATCTTTATGAAAATGAAAGCACTGTTGATGATCTTGTGGAGATGGACACTCATCGCCTATTGAATCCCACCATGCACCTTGATGTTTCATCCCTGATTGATGCGCCATCCAGTGGTGAGCATATTGGCCCGGGCCAGCATTCTCTAACCAACCCTTTGGGAAGAATTCCATTACACTGCTCTCTCGGTCCATGAAGAGCATATTAGTTAATTGCGCTCCATGTGGAGACGCAACAATGTCAGTGTTGGTCAGCACTTTTACCTAATAAAGGACATTGGCATTATTTCAGATACTACTGAAGTTTCTAAGCAGAGTAATGTGAATCTTGTCTATCAATGTTTCTTGGTATGCTTTAGTTGTATATTTTGTTCTGTAAAGTACTATTACTTCATCTGGAGTAATTACTGAATACTGATAATAGAAAGAGGAAAATATGTACCTGGTCGCAGAAAGATAGATCTTCTGACTGAACTACATGCAGAATGCAGCCTTCGATCCTTGCACATTCCTTTGCAAATATATCAGTCACAGCAGTTGCATTTTTGAATGAGCGAGAACCTCTTCTCATAAGTAATGTAAGTCTTATAATTGGAAATCCTCTTTCATTCATCTCTCTACCTTTGCCTGCAGAATTAAGGCCACAGTAACTCCTAGCTTTGCAGCGCAGCAGGTCGAACACCTTCAGCTTACTGTCCAGACTCATATGGCCTAGATCATGCCTCGTGACAATGGCTTTCTCAAAACAGTAAGGTACATCTCCTCTATCAAATCCTTCCACCTTGACTTCACCAAAATTCGCTTGCATTAGTTGTTGAACCCAGGATCCCATTCTTAATCTCAGTTCTCCCCAATGGAATAACACCCATCTTGATGGCTTCAAACACTCATTTTTCATTGACCATCCCACTAGAGGGGCCATTGCACATAATCCATGCCACAGATTTTGGTGGTCGTAATATGTGTCTGATACAAACGTTAAGCCTTCCAGTAGAATAGAAGAGTCTGGAAGACCTTCTCGCCATGCCAACGCATATGAATTCTTTGTGCCATCCCTAATATCCCGTCCTTTAAAGCAAAGAAGCCGTCCTTTAGATGCCTTAGAAGGGAAATACAAGTGTTCTGCTTCATTTTCCTCGAGTGTGTCGTTCAAAGAGCTCATAAACCAGGTGTGGCCAGTTGTGGCCGTTTCTCTAAATCTAAGGTCCGTAAGGGGAAGGAAAGTGACAGAGTCTTTTAATTCTGCAGTCATGGTCTCAATGACATGAGAGTTATTCTCTTGGGAAAGAAAAGCCCAATTTTGGGATGTTGCTGATAAGGTGAAATCAAAAGGGGATGTGTATTGAATGTGAAAGAGGATGAAAACCAGAAACAAGGAGGAAATAAAAATGCTGATGAATTTTGTGGAGAAGCATTTGTTCTCGCTTTGAGTGTATGATTTGAGATGATCTTCCATTTCCATCAGTTAAGCTAAAGATGAATCTTAGTGACTAGCAAAGAGAAGCACAATATTTCACCGACTATTAGAAGCAAATCTAATCTCGAGATTGGAAATTAAATCTATATAAATAACTAAGTTGACGTAAAACTTGGAGTAATCACGTTAGCAATTCTTAGTCAGGTGATAAGCACATGATACAAGACTCAGAGAAGCAATCTCCGCATTGAGAATGAATGCTTTTCGAATATTTTAATTTTAAGGGCGAGCACATTAAGGGTTTATAGTCAGTGACAGAGCCGTGTTTCGCGTTAGTTTTATTGAAATCAATACTTAAATCTATAGTTTCGTCAAACCTGCAGTGAATTCTTCACAGCTGATAAACTATTTTATACTTTATTAAGATCCAAGCAGTATTCCATAAGTTTCAGAGAAGAAAAACCGTTTGCGCAAACAGGAAGATAACATGGTCAGATTCTCATCCAATAACACCGCCTCAGCTTCCGCCTCCGACTCTATAACCTCCTCTATCTTCATCTTCATCTTCATCTTCTTCCTCAAGTCCCCGTCTCCGGCGGAGGTTGAGCAGTTGGTTTCTCCATCGTCAAACTGCCGCTTCATAGGCAGCTTCTTCTCTTCCTCTGACTCTATAACTTGCTTCATCATCTCACCATCGCCGGTGAAATTGGCGCAATCGGTTTCTCCGCCGTTGAATTGCGGCTTCATTTGATAGATAAATGAGGAAATCAAAGGATGAGGAGGTCTTGTAAGAGTTATCCTTCGCAACTTTCTATAAAATATTTGTGAGTTTGAGAGTATTTGGTCTCATTAACACTACCAGTAATGCATACTATATCTCATTCTAAATGCCATACTTAATTAACAGTATACTAATAGAAACAGTTTGTATAATTTTGAATTATACCCTCTAACATATGATAGAAGGAGAAAATCTACCTTTGAACTTTCTTATCTAATCTATTAGTACTTACAGAGTGAAACACACCTAATATTTACCTGAGATCTGAATCTTACCTAATTCTTATATCTCTTTCATATTGTAAAAGATACTAAGGAAGTATAAATAAAGTCATATTAGCGTTTACTTCAATACTTAGTAAAAACAACAAACAGTTAGCCTCAATCTCGACTATTGCTTATTCATAGGGTATTATGAGTTCAAAACAGGCAGCTATGGTGAAAATTGATAGACACGCTTCTCTTAGAAAGCATTGCTAATGCATCTCGGTTCGAGTCCGAGTGACGGCATACGTCTCCTAAAAAGGATATATAGATCTTAAAATGAATTCAATTCCCGATTTCTTTTTTAGAATTATGTAATTAAGGGACTTCTTTTTAAAGATTTTTTAATGATATTTTCAACCTTAGAGCATATATTAACTCACATTTCCTTTCCGATCGTTTCGATTGTAATTACAATTTATTTGATCACCCTTTTAGTTGATAAAAGAAGAGGTTAGAAAAGTTAAACAATGGCCAGAAGCCCAGAACCGGAACAATATTTTAGGAAATCGCTTCAGAAAATAACGGGTGAAATTAAAAAATAGTCAGATTTACAAGTGGTAATCGAAAAATATCCACAGTTTCAAAAATAATCGAAATTTAGTCATTTTTTATGTAAAGATAAATCTGAAAGAAAAACACTATTCAAAATCCAGAAAATATTCCAGCATAATATATCAGAATTCGAATTTTTTTACATGTGAACTTCCAGCATAATATACTAGAGTTCCAGCATAGTATGCTAGTAGTTCATACACAAGTGCTCCAATCTCCAGTATATTATGCTGGAACTTTCCGTGTGCTGAAGTTCCAGCATAATATGCTAGAAGTTCATACACAGGTGCTCTAATCTCAGTATATTATGCTGGAACTCCAGCACACGGACACAAGTGCACCGATCTATAACTTGCTTCATCTTCTTCATCATCTCATTGTTGCCGGTGAAATTGGCGCAATCGGTTTCTCCGCCATTGAATTGCCGCTTCATTTGCAGTTTAGACGTATATTGTATTTTTATTCTTTATGGAACAATTGATTATTTAGTTTATTTAATTTAATGAAGTACTATTTTAAATAGATTATTTGTTATATGTGTGTCCTTTAATTATGTAGTGGAATCTTAGCTCATGCACAGAAGATTAAAATGTCGGTTCTCATAATTAATAAACTATATTCACAATCGAAAATAGTATTGGGCAAAATATTTTGATAATTGTAGCACAAGATTATAGTATAATTTGTCTTGATTATGGGACTGGTTTTACTCCGATTTTTTGTGCTAGTATACTTAGTGTATATTGAACGGACCAAGTACAGAAAAGATATTTTAATATATATATATATATATATATATATATATATATATATTTTCTCTAATTCATTGAATGAGTTTATACTCCTAATCGTGATATAATTAGTATGATTAATACGATTTGTTTATTGTTTTGATTTATCAAAAGGTACAACTCTATTTAGAGTTAGTGTATGCCTAATAGATTGGACAATAACGAATAACATTTGTGAAATAATAATTAGTTTATAGAATTCATGACTCGGTTTTTGAGTTTGATGATACCCATTATGTAAGCATATACGTTTTCATGTGAAAACACGCCCGGTGAATTTTGTATCCATCACATAAAATAGTTTAAGCGGAATCAGTAACGGATACAGGATTTTAAGGTCGTGGGTGCTTCATTTTTTAACGTAAAGTTACTATCGAACACATAGCATAAGTGCACAACTATTCGAACACGATAACGACAATAAAAGAGTTAAATAAGAGAATTACACTTAATATTATCATTAAAAAGAGACTACCAGCGACAAGCCACAGTTGTACTAGACTTTTTATATTATGAAAAGATAATATAATAGCATTATTGCTTACACTTGCAAATATTATACGCTCTTGTGATGACCCAAAAAGTCATCTCTCATTTTATAAGTCAAAACTGTGTTACGAGGCCTTGAAAACCTCCTTTTATCTCACCTCATTTTGGGCGGGTACGCAGGCATATATCCGGAAAGGTTTTATGTGAAAAACTGAGAAAAATACTAATTTTGCCTTTAGTATTGAATTTAAGTTGACTTCGGTCAACATTTTTGGTAAACGGACACGGAACCGTAATTTGACGGTCCCAGAGGGTCCGTAGGAAAATATCAGACTTGGGCGTGTGTCCGGAACTGAATTCCGAGGTCCCGAGCCCGAGAAATGAATTTTTAAAAGAAATTATTTTACTGAAAGTATAAGAGTCTTTGAAAATTTGATTATATTTGAAATTGATGGTATCGGGATCGTATTTTGGTTCCGGAGCCTGGTAGAGGTTTAATATAGTATTTGAGTGATGCCTTTAAAATTTGGTAAGAAACGGAGGTCATTTGACGTGATTCGGACCCGTAGTTGTGAAATTTGAAACTTTGAAAGTTTTGAGATTTTTCTTTGAATTCTATGCTAAATTTGTTGTTTAAGATGTTATTTTGGCGATTTGATCGCACGAGTAAGTCCGTAGGATATTTTTAAGGTTGTGTGCATGTTTGGTTTGGAGCCCCGAGGGCTAGGGTGAGTTTCGGGTAGGTTCCGGGGTGTTTAGAATTGGAAAATCACTGCTGGTGCTCCAGTTCTGGTGTGCCCGCACCTGCGAGCCTATGGTCGCAGGTGCGAGACCGCATGTGTGGCCCTTCAGCCGCAGGTGCGAGACCGCATGTGTGGACCTTCAGCCGCAGGTGCGATCCAGCCCAGCCTGCCCCATTTCCGCAGGTGCGATCAGTTTTCCGCAGAAGCGGATAAACCTCCGCAGGTGCGGCCCTCAGTGGCCTTGCCCATTTCCGTAGGTGCGACTATTTTTCCGTACCTGCGCAAGTGCAGGTGCGACCCAAGCACCGCAGGTGCGAGGGTCGGGCAGTGTGTTTTAAGTTAGAGCTTCAGCCGAATTCTTTTTCAAATCTTCACAAAAACAGAAGACCAAGGGCGATTTTCTTCCCAAATCATAAGTAAGTGTCCACTAACTAATTTCCTTCAACTTTCTAATGTTTTTCATCAACTTTTATCAAGAATTCTAGGGTTTTAATGATAGAAAATTAGGGATTTAGGTAGAGTTAGGAATTTTTGTATAATTGGAATTTAGACCTCATTTTGCGGCCGGATTCCGAAACTAATTACATATTTGGGCTCGTGGGTGAATGGGTGATCGGGTTTTGGTCCGAACCTCGTATTTTGACCAAGCGGGCCCGGAGTCATTTTTGACATTTTAGGAAGAATGATAGAAAATTCATAATTAAGCATTGGGGTTGAATTATTTAGCATTTATTGATATTATTAAGCTAATTATGTCTAGATACAATTGAATTGGAGGCGAGTTCTAAGGGGAAAGCGGTAATTGATGCTTGAGTTGGTCGTGGAATTCGAGGTAAGTGTTTGGCTTAACCTTAGCTTGTGGGAATAGGTGTTGTGTACCATTTTCTATGTGTAAGTATCATGTTCAACGTACAGGTGAGGTGACGAGTACCTATACGTTGGTGTCAAGCATGCCCGTGAGTCGAATATTATGATTTATGTAGTTTTCCGTTAAGTAATACTTGAGTTTCACTTTATAGTTATCCATGTTGGTGGAAATTCCTTGATATTGAACAATTTTGAGTATTGGTTTCAGTTGAAGATTTTTATGTGAAGTTGTGTACTAAGTGAGATTGGTTATAGTTGTTTTCCCTTACCGAGATGGTATTGATTCCACTGTTGGCTCCCTTGTCGGGATGTTATGGTTTTAATTTTGTTTACTCTGTTAATTTCCTTGTTGGATTGCTGTCATTTGATATATTTGGGTGAGGAAGAGTGAGAAAGCACGAAGGGTTATGCCGTGCGTGAGATTGTGAGTGAATGTTAATGCACGAAGAGTGATGCCATGTCGATATTGTGATTGTAAAAGTACGAAGGGTGATGCCGTGCCATGATATGAGTGATAATGCACGAAGGATAATGTCGTGCCATGACTATGTGAGATAAAAGCACGAAGGGTGATGCCTTGCTAAATATATTGATTTTGATGGTGAGGACGAGAGTAAAAGCACGAAGGATGATGTCGTGCACTTGCTTGTGGGTTACTATTTTGTTGCTTAAATTGATATCTAATTTGTGTTTTATCTCGTTATTTCCATTATTTGATATTTCCTCCCCTCAGTATGTTCCCCCTTTCATTTATGCTTAGCTGCTTAATTCCCGTTGTTATTATTTTCTCTGTATTATGTTAAACTGCACAGGTTGATTTAGTTGCCGTGTCCACTTCTCCGAGGTTAGGCTCGACACTTACTCACTACATGGGGTCGGTTGTACTGATACTACACTCTGCATTTTTGTGCAGATCCCGGTACTGGACTCTTCGGACCTTAGATCAGGGTAGCTGCCTTCAGTCCAGTGGTGACTCCGAGGTAGTTCTGCAGACGTCAGCAGGCCTTGGCATCCCCTCCAATTTCGTTTATATTCTGTTCTTATTTACTTCTGAGACAGATGTATACTTATATTTTGTTCAGACTCCTATTTGTAGTATTCATAGACAGTCCGTGAGGTTGTGACACCTGTTCTGGGAGTACTTTGGTTCTGGATTTCGTATTAGTATTATATCAAACTATTGAATCATGTTATTTCGTATTTTATATTCTGTGATTTTATTATAAAGTCTGGTAACACTGTTAAAGATAAATAAATAAGGTAGTTAATCAGAAACGTTGGCTTGCCTAGGGGGTTCAATGTTAGGCGCCATCACGGTCCCGACGGTGGAAAATTCGGGTTGTGACAGCTCTATATATCAAATTAAACAGTTAGACAAAGTTTCAAGAAGGACTTGGAGTCTTTTGGAAGCTAACTTTTTCTATTATTATCTATAATCAACCGGATAAAGGAAAAGCAAAAAAAAAAAGAGCTAAATCAAGAAGATAACAATGAAGTATGTCAAGAAAAGAAAGAAAAAAAACGACTAGTTTGGGAAAAACATGTCGTATGTGTTGAAAAGAAACGACAATAAGACCTAGGATGTGTTTGGTATAACAGAAAATATTTTTCAAGAAAATATATTTTTGAAAAATAAGTAGTACTCTTATTCATTTTCCGGTGTTTGGTACGCAAATTAAAGAAAATAATTTCTCAAGAATATTCATAAATAATTTAGATACAATAAACATGAAGCCATAAACTTTCGAACCAACAACCTCCAAACCCACAATATTTCATAAATTTCTAAAACGCTAAAATTTCGAAACCGCGAAATTTTGAACCCATAAACTTTATAATTTCTAAACCCGTAAACTTCCAAACACATAAACCTCCGAACTCATAAATTTGAAACTTGTAAAATTTCAAATCTGTATACCGAAAAATGAAAAAACTAAAACTGAAAATATACTAAAAAAAAGATTTTTGGTGGTGCAGAAAAAAGAAAAAAACGAAAATTTAAAAATTATAAAAAAAAAGTAAAAGAAAAAAACTTTTTTTGTGCAAGGGGGAGGGGGGTAGGATGGGTGGTGACGGAAAATAAAACTGAAATTTGAAAAAAAAAGTCTTTTTGGAGAGAAGGGGTGAGGTGAGGTTAGGTGGGTGGGTGTGGGAGTGTTGGGGGATGCAGAAAAACGAAAAAATAAAAATTTAAAATTACAAAAAAAAAAGTAAATTTTTTTTCGAGGGGAGGGGGAAAGGATGGGTGGTGACGGAAAATAAAACTGAAGTTTGAAAAAAAGTTTTTTTGGAGAGAGGGGGTGGGTTCGGTTTAGAAGGGTGGGTGTGGGGGTGGGTTGGTGAGGGTGGGGAAGATTGAGAAGGAGTTTTGGAAAATATTTTCCTTTCTCTTGATAAGAAAAACATGGAGGAAATGAGTTCATAAGGAAAAAATTTCTAAAATATTTAAGCCAACCAAACATGGAAAAATTAAAAAATATTTTCTGGAATATGTTTTCCTTTGTACCAAACACACCCCTAAACTATAAGGAGTAAAATGCACATAAAACTAGTGTAGAATGGAGATCATAACCCTCGCTACCGCGTCAACAAGCTCTCAGCACCCGTCCTTTACCAAAGCAACCATCAGAAATTTCATTTGGCGGGTGATTTCTTATCACATTTATTGACTTCGTCATATTTCCTATATAATTATACATACTCCGAGTCGGGTTAATGGGTGCTCCAGTACCCGCAAGGCTCTATGTAAATTCGCCCCTGAGCAGAATTATAAAGAATTTAATTAGTTGATTGAATTAAGTTGTCAGTGATTTAATTTAATTAACTGGTATTTGAGATCTTAACATGAGGAGTTAAAATAAGTGTTAGTGAATTTTTAAAATTCATATTGAGGAGTTTAATTGCAGTTTTTTAGTGGAATAAACTGCAATTAACTATAGTAGGAATTAATTCATGCAAAATTTTGAATTAATACTATAATTAGTAGCCTCTTATTATTTTTATGGTCCCTGCTATACCTAGTAAAAACCTGGACTTAGGGGTGGGCATCGGCCGGTTCTGTTCAGTTATGAATATTAGCAGTTTAGCATATTGATTATCGGTTTACAAATATGATAAACCGATAACCGAACCGATAAGATATCAGTTATCGGTTATCGATCAGTATCGGTTCGGTTATCGGTTTACATGATAAGATAACTCAATCTAGAGTTAAGTAAAAAAAGAGAAGACAATTCACTGGAGTTAAGCAAAAAAGAGAAGAATTCACATATAGTATACTACTCATTTCTGTGTTCTGACCACGACTAATGTTTGAAGCATGTTTCATCTTAATAAATTCATGACCTGTGCAATCTCAAAAATTGATACTATAACTCTACAAGCATTTTACCTCCAATTCACTATAAATAGTAGTTAACAGGAACATAAATTACAATTGTTTGGTTTTCTGCCAAACCATAATCAAGAGATCAATGCCATTTTTTAGAGTCTAATTGTAGCAAAAGCAACAAGAGTACTAGTAATTCAACAGTTGTCCAAACACAACTGAAATAGTATTAATTCTTCAACAACTATTGTTCAAATATATTAATAACAATACAAAGTAGTAGCAATTTCACCTTAAATTTAACAAGTATAAACATAGTACTAAAACATGAGCAGAAAATAAAGAATTGAAAACAATATAAAAATCTATATTTTTATTATCGAACTCTACTGTAAAACTCAAAAGAAAAAACAAAATTTGTTCTTAACAAAGAAGTAATTTTGTAATACAAACTTATGCTAAGATTCTAAGAATGTGGTTATATTTTGAATTTTGAAGAAGAGCTGATGAAGAATTGAATCAAAATCTGAAGAGTGAGCTTTGAAACTTCAATATTGAATGCGACTGGGAAAATTGCGAGAAAAAGAGAGAATGAAGCCCTAGATGTATTTATATACTTAAGGGTAAAATCATAATTTTATTAAATTTTATTGGGTTAGCGGTTAACCCGTTAAGAAATTGGGCAAACCGTGACCCGAACTGATAATCCAATAGCGAAAAAATATAAAATTGTTACCAAAATGTTAACCCAATAACCCAATAAGCTTTTTCCGGTTCGGGCTATGGGTTATACCCGATATATGTCCAGCCCTACCTGGAATGACTTGGGTAAAAAGTAACTTGGGAGAAAAGTCATCCGGTAGAGTTAGAGTAGGATTCTACTTGCACAAGCAGAATCTTACACGTTTTTGGAGCCCTTTTTGACTGAAAAACGAGTCTACATAAGGAAGACATTTTTTCACCTAATAACTTACTTTTGAGTTGTATTGTTCTTGTCCACTCAAAGCAATTTCATCCGAGGTCTTACTAGGACCATAGCAAAAATTGCAGCCCTGGATTCCTTCTCTATGGAGGACCCGTGTAATAATTTCAAGAGGTTAGGGATTTCTAATCTTGTAATTGTATCATTATCTAGTTTATTTGATGTCTGATTGTATGCTTGTTTCCGTTGTGCATGTTCTAACAAAACGAGGAAATCATCTTTTGCAATTTTCTATAAAATATTTGTGAGTTTGAGAGTATTTGGTCTCATTAACACTACCGGTAATATATGTATCTCATTCTAAAGTCATAATTAACACTATACTAATAGAAACAGTTTGTGTAATTTTGAATATACCCTGTGACATATGATAGAAGGAGAAAATCTACCTTAGAACTTTACAGTACTCACTAGTCAAATTCTTACCTAATCTATTAGTACTTACAGAGTGAAACACACCTAATATTTACCTGAGATCTGAATCTTACCAAATTCTTATATCTCTTTCATATTGTAAAAGATACTAAGAAAGTATAAATAAAGTCATATTAGCGTTTACTTCAATACTTAGTAAAAACAACAAACAGGTAGAAGAAGAGGTTAGGAGAGTTAAACAATGGCCAGAAGCCCAGAACCAGAATAATATCTTAGGAAATCGCTTCAGAAAATAACGGGTGAAATTCGAAAATAGCCAGATTTATAAGTGGTAATTGAAAAATATCCACAATTTTAAAAGTAATAGAAATTTAACCACTTTTCATGTAAAAATAAATCTGAAAAGAAAACACTATTCAAAATCCAGAAAATATTCCAGCATAACATACTGTAGTTCGAATATTTTACATGTGAACTTACAACATAATATACCGGAATTCCAGCTTAGTATACTAGAAGGTCATACACAGGTGCTCCAATCTCTAGTATATTATGCTGGAACTTTCAGTGTGCTGAAGTTCCAACATAATATGCTAGAAGTTCATACGCAGGTGCTCTAATCTCTAGTATATTATGCTGGAACTTTCCATGTGCTGGAGTTCCAGCATAATATGCTGGAAGTTCATACACAAGTGCACCAATCTCCAGTATATTATGCTGGAACTTTCCATGTGCTGGAGTTCCAGCATAATATGCTGGAAGTTCATACACAAGTGCACCAATCTCCAGTATATTATGCTGGAACTTTCGGTGTTGCAGCAAAATAGTGACTATTTTTCAATGACTTTACAAAACACTGGCTATTTTTTAATTACCAGTCCGAAAACTGCTAGCCCTTGCTATTTTCACAAAAATAACTCATTAACACTTGTTGTTTTGTCTATTCTCCAATCATTTATGACAGAAAGGATATGAAGAATTAACCCAAATAACCGCCCACCCAATAACTTAAACTAAAAATAGCCGGTGGAGGTAGAATATACGCATAATTTATGTATTGTTTGTGTATAATTGGGTATAATTAACGTATAATCTATATATATATGGCTAGAAATAAACAATTAATATGGGTTGGCTATTTATGTAAAGATCCCGGATATTCTCATTACTTGGGCCGCCAATTATGGGCTTGATCTCGACCTAGTTACTAACTCCGGGCTGCTCCTCTCGATGAAAAGAAGGGTCCAATATGTGCCTCCAATGTGAAAGTTTATGGGCTTACTTCTAAGATTAACACAAGAATGCGGCTATATGCTGCCCCAAAATTGCTAAAAGTCCATATTAGGGGTTGCATATATTCGTTAGATCATGGAAACTCATTAATTATGAAGTATAATATATAAACAAATTATTTGCTCAAAATTTGATGCTATGAGATACTGATATTGTATATCCATAGGTAAATAATTTGAAGAAGAAAAAAAAAATAACGTTTTCCACATAATTAACAAGGAGTATGAAAAATCCAGTTGGACGCTAAAATTCTAGTATAATGTTGGATCTTTTATTGGCACCATTGTCCCTTCGGATACCAAAAACAACATTCTCTGGTTTACCATGAACACAATCTTTAACAATAAATATGCGATACATTTAGATCATCAAATTGAATTGCATAAAGTACCATCAATTCGAAAATGAAATTACTTAATCAACAACAAGATGTCACTAGTATAAAACACTTCACTCACTTTAATTCTTGCGAAAAGGACGTGACACATGCTAGCTTTGCAATCTTGTGCAATAGCCACGACAAACAAATCGGTGATTCATTTCGAAAATTTGGATAGGAAAATGAATAGGAACTATGAAAGAACAAAATAAATCGTAACAACATTTTATAGGCTAAAAAAACAGTAAACCAGAGGAAATTAATTAACTAATGGCCAATTCCTCTCGGACTAGGGCCAGAATCAGCTTGATTTGTCATCGCAACATCAATGGATGAAGAAGAAATAGAGTTATTTCGATTCTGATTAAACCACTTTGAGTTGCTAACATTGAATCTTTGTTTTCCTTGGTCAGCAATCTTTGGTGGCGAAGAAAGATGATGGTGGCGGTCTTTGAGTTTCCTCGAACCTTGAACTTGGAGTTGGAGGGTGGATACAAGGACGAGAATTACTAGGATTATTCTAAGATATTGCTTCATGATTTACTTGAGAACTTTTCTGTCTTTTATCTTGAAACTAATTATGTTATGCTTGTACGAAGAGAAGAAGTTGGTGTTTTATAGAGGGATCGCCATATTCACCAACTAGGTCGTGTGATCAGGCACTTTGACTTCCATGCAGATTTGTCGGAATTCTTTCAAACAAATCCCAGTAAGAAGAATTAAGTACGTACGCAAAATTTATTTGCAAAAAAAAAAAAAAATTTACATGTCCAACGACATATGATACTGATATACTTTTAGATTTATGTACTCACAACGTATATAATTTATTATATTGTCAGTATTTTTAATAGATTGTAGTAGATATTGTTTACTATATTTATAGGGATTTATCTATTATAGTAGGTCATTATAATCTGATGATACAAAAAACATATGCATTACTACCAGTGCCCAAAAGCTAATTATCTCCACACTCTTTACCAATAAAGAACGATTAAAAAGGATTATCGAAGCCAAATATACTTCGAGTATATGTCACATGCAAAGAGAATATTAACATAGAACGTCTAACCTAAAAAATAAGAGAGTTTTCACTCACTCGTTTTAGCTAATAGTCGTGACGGGCTATATTCCGTTTTGATGATCTAACAAAATTTTACGTGCTGAACCGGAAAAAAGATCTGATGTGTAAGCAGCACAAGCAGTTAGCTCCAGGAATTCCGGATCATTCAATACCGGATGAGGATGGAGATTCGCAGAATAAAGTACAAGCCAATTTGACAGCTGTAAAAAGCTGTGACAGAAAAAGTGACTGCCTGCTATTGTTCACGCTACAGTGTAACAATAGTGCAGCAATCACTTCCTAGTGGTTGAGCCGTGTACCTTCAAGATATTTGACATCATTCTTGAAATGTGTAATGATGTATAATATCTTGAAGAAAGAAGAACAACACATTCACTTGAGCATTACTATTATTCTTCAAGCATTGAAGATCTGCCCAACAATTGAAAGCTCAAGTGTGTCAAGAACAAGAAGACAACTCTACTAAAGAGGACCAGTTTCACTATGTGTCTTAGGTGTCCATTATTTGAGTTATAATCTTGTGTTTTGTTTTTTATTGCATCCTATCTTGCTTTCTAAGAAGCCTTGTAATAGGAACTCTAAAACCATACTTCATTCATGATCTTGTGTGACTAGGGTTAGTCATAAGTCAAGTCTTTGTAGCTAGAAGAGTTTCAAAGTAGCTTGTAGTAAGAACTATAAGTTAGCGTGTGAAAGTCTTTGTAAGAGGGCCTTACAAAGTGGCTTGTAATAGTGTAGATTACAAGTTAGTGAAGTTGAAAACCTACAAGAGTAGGTCGTGGTTTTTGTCCCCTTAAAGAGGGATTTTTCCACGTAAAAATCCCTTGTCTCTTTACTCGTTTTTAGCACATAATTTTGTGGAAACTAGTAGAGGACCTGGTCTCTCTATTGGTTGGTGGACGCTAACAAACCTTCAAGTCGACTCTATAATATCTTTTCCAAAAGGATTATTATGGCATTTAACCTATCTGCTAGCTAGCTATTGAATTTGGATTGTTTGGTTATAGCAACAAAAAATATCAAAGATAGTAGCAACAAAAAGGAGAGCATGAATAAAATCGTTAAAAGTTGAAGTCCAAATTAAATTCTTTTTTGCAACATCAGCTTGAACTTTTTTGTTAAACTTCAACCAAATATCATCCAAATGCCTATATATATATATATATATAACGATTTAATAAAGATTTCGTACTACTTCATGTAATGCTTAAAATTAGCATTCTCGTTCCGTGATAGTGGGATTTAGTAGTTGATAATATATAGTAATACAATAGTATGTCAGATTCTACAGAATTAAATATATAATACTTTATTTTACAAAACCCGGAGTTGGATTTAAGGAGGAATTTGCTAGAGGTACATGTGTTGCACAATGCACTCGATTAAAGAGACAATATGGTATTATTATAAGTAAAAACAGTCCGATTAGTCACCCTCGTGATCCGCAAGTAGGAAGAAAATTGAGATCGTAATCTTGGGATGTGAGGGTTCACGAGTTGGATGGAAATGTTAGTAATGAAAAATGTTAGCATCAATTTGATCATATTTTTCGACTGTATAATTAAAAATAAAATAAAAAGTCAATCTATGTTTTCTGTGAAACTCAAGTAAGTGTCCTGAAAACTTACCCTTTTTCCTCTCTTGATCATGGGCGAAGCTAGCCTGGAGGGTATGCTTTCAGCGGCACCCAGTGACTTCTGTCCAACATCTGTATTTTTCATAATATTTTTATTTAACATGTATCAATTATTAATTTGTAACCTGCTAATTTAAAAGATAGAATCCCAAATCTATAAACTTTTAATCCTAATTGTGCCTCTGTCTTTGATGTGTGTAAAACTTAATTAGGGTTGTAATGGGAGTCAGTTTGGTTTATCCTTGCATTGACATTGTTAACCAGTATTAAGTGATCCGCTAGTGATTAATTGACCTTAACTGTGACGATCATTTCAAACTTTACACTTGATTTTGAAGTTCCCTTATAACCAACACTACTAGAAATTTGGGAATTACTGACCAAAAATTTGTGATCAAAGTTGGTCGGTCAAAAAAAGCGACCAAAGTTGGTCGTTAATGTGGAGAAAATTAAATAATTTACCGATCAAAATTGGTCTCTTTTTGATCGGTAAAGTGGTCAACATGTTGACCGGGCTGGTCAGACTTGCTTGGCCAAAGAAATATTGAAATCAGAGACCAACTTTGGTCGCTAATGTGGGACCCAGTTATAACGTTTTAATAATTATATTATTATTTAAAATATATTATAAAATATAAATAAATATTATTTAAAAATTAGCGACCAAAGTTGGTCGGTTATGAAACGGGAAGAAAGTAGCGACCAACTTTGATCGCTAATTTGGGACCCAGTTATAACGTTTAATAATTATATTATTATTTAAAATATTTTATTAAATATAAATAAATCTTATTTAAAATTAGCGACCAACTTTGGTCTCTAATGTTTAATTTCTGGATAATTAGCGACCAAAGTTGGTCTCTTTTCAGGTCAACATTGGTCAAAATTAAAAATCACTTTTATATTTACTATCTAAATAATATAAATGTAATTCGTTAAAACTTTTGTAATACAAGGGATGAATACACTAAAATATACTCTAACATGCTATATATGTNATATATATATATATATATATATATATATATATATATATATATATATATATATATATATAGATAGATAGATAGATAGATAGATATAGGTCGAGACGTTTTGTTTTTAATATTCAACGATGCATCTGAGTAGGTTATAAGTCGATGAATCAATTTACATACAGATATATTTGATGAAAAATTATATATACTAATTAGAATCTTGATATATCTGTGTGTAAATTGATTCATCGACTTATAACCTACTCAGTTGCATCATTGAATATTAAAAATAAAACGTCTCGACTTGAGCCTATTCTGTAGGCTCCCTATAGTTAACTTCTTATTTTCCTTCTATTTCAGTTGTGTAATTCGTATTCAATGGCCTGTAATAATTATTTGGAAACAACTCTGGGGTCGGATAGTGAAAAATGGGTAGGTGAATGCATGCTATAGTAAAATTAAGGGTAGAGACCATGTTTTCTAGGTTTATTATTTCTCTATGCGCAATAGCATCCATGTTTAGGAACACCATGACATGCATTAGATATCGTGCTACTTAGGATTTATGTGAATTCAACATCTCATCTCCACGCTTAGAAATCCTGCCTGCAAGATAAATAATTACAATAAAATAAGTTGCTATTACGTGATTCTGCCTATGTTATGAAATTTCACCAGAAGCACTGTCTTAGGATAAATAAGCTGTAATCATGCCTCATCATGTCATACACGTAGAGATCCTATTCTAGGTGAATAACCATTAAAATCGGTCACCTATGCTTTCCTGAAAATGTGCATAATGCTATGATTCTATGTGCATTTAGAAATCCTGTTTAAGTAATTACGCATCATGTTGCATTAGATATCATGTTGTAGGATCGTATCTATTTAACTGCATTTAGTCTAAACATAGAACAATCCCCTGTTCTCAGCAACTGGTAATTAGTCTTTGTATATCTTCACACCTACAATCGCATGTTGTTAGCTAAAACAACTTAGAGTCATTAACCAATCTGAATAAATGTTGCATGTTATCCAACACTTAGGCAAGCCTTAGGTAATTAATTTAAAAAATATAAAATTAGAATTGTCTTTGTGATCATGTTTAACTGCCAGCATGCTTAAAACCAGTAGGCAAGCCTGATTAAGACTTCCTCTCTGAGTTATGCAATAATCTGTCTATCACGTAGATACCATGTTTTAGGATTCTGAATTAATATGGACCTTAATTGTGTATGAGACATGCTGCTTATGTGTACTGTGTGTGGAGGAATATTTGAGCCTTTATCTGTTTTCTATGCTTTCCTTTATCTGCAGTTCTACATGTTTTGTTATCTATCGCCTTAGAATTTTACCTTTAAAACCTGAGGGTCTGCCTAGTTCTTCCTTTAGGATAGAAGTCCTAATTTCCTCCAGGACTGATAGGAAGGGACGGGTAACAGCATGCAATAGAGGTCGAGACCAACACTCATTTTAATAACCTTACGGGGTGGGAAGGGTAGAATGTGGATATGATGACCGGTGCGCTAATACCACGTGTAGCCCTTCTTCGAGGAGTGATTACCGGGTATTGCATTGATATGATCCATATTATTAACCTAGGACACCTTTATATGCTAGCTCGTAATTCCTTTTCAAAAGCTAATCTTCTTTACTGTTTTTCTAAACATCTACATGTTTAAAACTTAAATCCTCTCTTATTTGAGCCTTTACTTTTTATTTGCTAGTTGTACAAATTCACAAAATCGTTTGACCGGGAACCACACTTGTGGATCCTGAGGGGTGCCTAACACCTTCCCCTTAGGATAATTTCAAGCCCTTACCCAAATCTCTGATTAGCAACGTAGTTATAATTTAACCCCTTAGGTGCCCTAACGCACCATTAAAATCGTTAGGTGGAAACTCTTCAAAATATGCAAACCCCTTTCCCAAAAGGAAAGAGTTGTCACAACAAATTTCATAAACCCGATATTCCGCGAGGAAAAAAAGGGGCGCGACAGCATGGAGACTCTGCTGGGGATATCCAGGCTTTTACCATTTCAAATTGTTTCGTGAATTTGTGCCTTTATTTTAAATACTTGCACCCTTTCCTATTCCCTTTACATGCAATTAATTGTTTACTTCGGGTATTTACCACTTTATTTAACGTGCAAATACGTGACAACTTATTTTAATACTTATTGCATAAATCATGCTCAACATTCATACTCCACTCGTGCCAAACAAAATACTATAGAAACGCTTGATGAGTGGTTGCGCCCTTCCTATATTATCACCCATTAAATTCGGAAAGGTTTATTTGCAGTAAAACTAGTCGATCAGCGGTGCAATCGACGATTCTGTGCCTTTCCCCCTTGAGTTGTCCGCTCAAGGGTAACGGTCTAAAACCCCCTAGAAACCTTACTCTATTGCACTATTGCATGCATCATGGTCAAACCTAGTCAAGCTAAAGTGTCGTCCGCACGATAGCTTTTAAGATAGCCTTATCCAAAAGTCCACCGGGTTTCCCTAAACCCAAACGGACGCCCTCACGTTCTGTGCATTTATTTGGAGAACTAAATGCTTCCTGCTAATTATTGACGATAAATAGTCGAGTCCAGTGGGGGTAAGGGCCTAACTTTATTTGCTTTGCAGAAAAAATGAGGCACGAAGTCCCCAGATTCAGCATGGTCTCCAACATCCACCCAAAACTGTTGAGTTGGTGGGAGGATCTGCACTCTAGCGATAAAGCTATCGTCAGGAAACACTTGGGTAATCTACCATCTCTCCTAGAAATCCATCCTAACAAAATGATAATAGAGGCTGCTACCCTATTCTGGGATCGTGAAAGGTCCGTGTTCTGCTTTGGGAACATCGAAATGGAGACCTTTGATAGAAGAGATAGGAGGGCTGGATAACCTAGTATGGGAAACTCCGGGGTTGTTGATGCCTGAGAACCGCACATGCAAAAGTTTCCTCAAAATGATGGGTCTGAAAAAGGATGCGGAATTGGTATGTTTGGAGGATTCGTACATTCATTTTGACTACTTGTACGAAATGTATGGCTACATCAAATCATACCGTACCTACCATGATGAGTTTGCTATCACCTCTCTGGGACACGTCCATCGCCGAGTGTTCGTGTTTATGGTTTGCTTTTTGGGTTTGATCGTGTTCCCGATGAAGAAGGAAAGGATCCATACCAGGCTAGCCATGGTAACTAAGACCATAATGGAAGGGGTAAATGGGCAAGATTTCAACATTGTGCCCATGATCGTTGCAGACATATATCGGGCCATAGAAAGGTGTCAACAAGGAGCAAAGCATTTCAAAGGTTGCAATTTATTACTTCAACTCTGGATCATGGAACATCTCCAAAAAGGTGAATATCGATAGGATATTCACCACAGAATGTGGGATGACCACATCGCTTTCCATAACCCAAGCGAATGAATTATATCCCTGACATGTTTGCTCAGCCTGAAAATGCTGAGGGATGGGTTGAGCTTTTCGATAACTTGACTGAAGAACAGGTTCAATGGATGTTTGAATGGTTTCCAACGGATGAGTTCATCATTCGATCCCGAGACGCATCATTTCTGATACTGATTGGTCTAAGGGGAACATACCCCTACGTCCCTCTTCGAGTTATGAGGCAAGCAGGAAGGAAACAAGTTATCCCTAGGGTCGAGAATATGAGCCATCTTCGAGATGACTTTCAAAATAATGACAGTCCTCACAAGCTCCAAGCTCAGCACCTGTGGCACTGCAAGGTTATACTTGAGAAAGACACTATCGATCCAGACAGGTATCACGCCGGTTGTACCCCTTTCTATCTTGGTTGGTTAGAAGAGGATCTGGGTGGTCAGAGCAGGAAGGGGTACGTACGAGGTCACAGGGTTATAGATAAAAGGGCCGAGGCACAAGTCAAATACAACCAACTGCGCAAAAGGATCCGGGAAAGTGAGGATGACCACTACAAGATACATGAGCCCAACAAGAAACTGATCGAGGAATGGAAGGACATGACTATCAGCGCCAACAAGAGGTTGGGGTACTTGGAACGAGGTATAATCGAGCTGGAAGAAAAGTTCATCAAAAGAGTTGAATATTGTCAAAAGGCCGAGGGAGCTGCAGGGGGATACCTAGCCAGAACCTACCTGCTGCTGGGACTTCGCGAGCTGGGAAAACTGTATAAGGAAAGCAAGAATGTCGAGTCTGGGGAAGGTCTTTCTAGGACAAAGTAGATAGGAGTGTCTTTATTTTTCTGTCAATGTAATAAGGCCAACGGCCATTAGTGACTTTTATTTTTGCGTCTATCATTTTGGGATTTGTCTATTTTTCTTAATCAATAAAATGAGGCATTTAGCATTTTAAGTTCTCCAAATCAATTTGTCGCTAGGCCACCCGGGCACAAAGAGGTTCCCAACTTAGGACGCGTTTTACATTTCCTTATTATGTGTTTAAATAACGCAATATTCTTTTCATGATCCCCACTGACTTGGTTACCTTTTGTTTTTATTTTTCTCACTCCCCTCCCTAAAGGTTAGTTCGTGCATTCTGGCATCATCAGCCTATCGCACCAGATCCAAGGGCCCTCCACTTACTCCTCCTCATAGTCCTCCTAAGGGAAAAGACAAAGGCAAAAGTAATATGGAAGAGTCCAGCGGCACCAGAAAGGAGAATATGATTGAACGGGTACAGGCCACTGATGGACGAGGTATTCAGGTCCTGCATAAGAACATGTCACGACTTGAACAGAAATTGTTGAAGTTTCAGGAAGAACTCGATCAAGTCCGGAATCTGGCCAATTTGTCATTTTCCCTCAACGCTCTGACGTCAACCTTCCAAATGCTCAAAACCCCGCACCTTCACAAAATATTCCAAGACAGCAAAATCATCCCGCACCTCACCATCACGCCACTCCCCCAAAGAATCAAACTCTCCCGACGCAGTGCAATGCTTGCCATACCTCAAATAACACTCCACTACTTATCCCAGAACCTCAAAACCCCACAAAGGACCATTTCCATACCTATAACAATCCCATCTATGTGGAAACCGTGACCCACTCCACTCCGCCTATCCCACAGGCATCCGAGTCTGACGAAAAGGATTTACTTATCAGTAACCTGGCCGAGGAGCTTAGGAAACTTACCAGCCGAGTCCAGGGTGTTGAAGGAACCAACGGAATTGAAGGGTTGAAGTATGAAGACCTTTGTATCCAACCTGATGTCGAACTGTCCGAGGGGTACAAACCTCCAAAGTTCAAAATGTTTGACGGTACTGGTGATCCGAGAGTCTATCTGAGGACCTATTGAGACAAATTGGTTGGCATGGGAAAGGATGAAAGAATCCGCATTAAGTTGTTCATGAGGAGTTTGAAGGGAGACGCACTGTCTTGGTACATTAGCCAAGTCCCCAAGAGATGGTCAAACTGGGTAAGCATGGCGTCTGATTTTATGGACAGGTTCAGATTCAACACAGAGAACGCACCTGATGTGTTCTACATTCAAAATTTGAAGAATAAACCTACAGAAACCTTTCGCGAGTCTGCTACTCGCGGGAGGTTCGAAGCCGCTAAAGTCATACCTCCTCTAGAGGAAGAACAGATGAACAAGTTCTTTGTCCAGGCTCAGGACCCGCAGTATTATGAACGACTAATGATGGTCGAAGGCCACAAGTTCTCTAACATCATCAAATTGGGTGAGCGGATTGAAAAAGGTATTAAAAGCGGTATGGTTACAAATTTTGAAGCCTTGCAAGCCACTAACAAGGCTCTACAGTCCAGTGGTGTGTCTAAGAAGAGAGACGTGAGAGCCGTAATGGTTGCACAAAGAGCCAAGTCCCCACTCAAATACCAAACCTATCCAACACCTCTACTCACATACCATCCAACCCCGAATTACCAAGCACCCTCACCAAATTAACAAGCCCCACCACCTTCCTACCAAGCTCCACCACCCACATATCAACCTTCTTCTCCCCAAGTATTCACAACACGCTCATGTCTACCACACTTATAATTCCCATCCATCCCATTACCAATCACCCCCTGCACGCTAAAACTTCCCTAGAACTCGCCCCAATTTTGATCGCCGCCCTCCAAAGCAATACACCGCCATAGGCGAGCCCATTGACCCGTTGTATGAGAAGCTCAAAGCTGCTGGTTATGTCACACAAATCCCTACTGCCACCCCTGAGAACCCTTCTCAGCGGGTTAACCCAAAAAACTCCTGTGCATACCATTCCGGCATGAAAGGACACACCATCGAATAATGCCGCTCTCTGAAGGACAAAATACAGGCTCTCATTGACAACAAGATTACTGTGGCAAAAGACCCTGATCCAAACGTTCACGACAATCCTCTGCCAGACCATAAGGGTAGAGGCATCCATATAATTGAAATATAAGATTATTAGGATCCCGAGGGGTCAATCGGGTTGATCGCAGAAGGCGATGACCCAAAGAAACCCGCAGTCACTCTCAAACCAATCATAGTCCAGATTCAGCCATCTGAGACCGCTGAGGCGAACATGTCTATACCATTTGAGTTTGAAGCAGCCTTTTATTCAAATGATATCCCTTGGGACTACACAACCGAGGCGAGAAGGAAAGGCAAGGTCAGGTCTGAGGAAGCAGCCGCAACACAGGGTATGACAAGAACTGGTAGAGTCTACACCCCTGAGCATCTGGCCAAGTCAAGCAAGCAGGCTGCCAACCGGCCTCCCCTTATCGAAACAGGTCCCGATGACCTTTGGAGAAAGGTACAGGCTAAGGAGTATTCAATCATCGACCAGCTGAACAAGACACCAGCACATATATCCATCCTCTCTCTGCTGCAAAATTCTGAAACACACAGAAATGATTTGTTGAAAGTGTTGAGTGAGGCATATGTGCCAAACAACATCACTAGTGGGGAAATATCCAATATGGTAGGGCAGGTACTGGAGAGCCATAAAATCACTTTTCATGAGGACGAGCTGCCACCTGAAGGATTGGGGCACAACAAAGCGCTGCACATCACAGTGCAATGCGAAGATCATTTCGTCACAAGAATCTTGATCGATGGAGGTTCCAGTATAAACATCTGTCCGTTGATAACACTCAAGAAATTGGGTAAAGGGCTACATGAGATAAGGGATGGAGCGATCAATGTGAAAGCCTTCACCGGTTCTCAGAGGTCCACCATGGGGGAGATCAGTCTATGTCTGCAGATGGGACCGACTTGGTTCGAAGTGGATTTCCAGGAGATAGATGTGCCAGCCATCCTACAACCTGTTATTGGGACAAGACAGGATTCATGCTGCTGGGGTCGTAGCATCAACACTACATCAGGCGGTAAAATTCTAGTAGAACCACCAAGAGGTGATTATTCATGGTGACGGTAGCAATCCCATTTATAGTCGTCAAAGTATTCTGGTGATTGACAGAAAAAGGAAGATAGGCGGAGGAACTTACCACCACATTGAACGGGTCAATGCTATCGACAAGGACAAGTGGTGGGACAACAAGATTGAGAGCATCCTGAACTGGAGAGGATATGAGCCAGGCAAAGGGCTCGGTAAGAACCTTCAAGGGATCACGAAGCCCATAAAGCTCAAGGAACATGGCACCACTTTCGGTCTGGGGTATGATTACACTTGGCAGGAATTCAACGACTGGTCGCCACCTTGGTGCGGTCCCTATTACCCTTTGGAGCAGCCGATACCTCAACTTGAGCAGACTTTCAAGTAGGCCGACACTATTTACGGTTCAGACGAGGAAGAAGCACTTGCAGCAATGAGGAGTTTGTTCCTAGAGGACGAAGATATGGATTGTTGTCTTGTTCTCGAAGGGGAGGGGGAGGAAGGCCCTTCCATACATACAGTAATCAAGGGGACATATCTCAAGAACTGGTCTATCAAGACAACCGAAGCCCGAAGAGCCTCGGGGTAGCAAGGCTAAAACAGCATTATTTACTGTTTTATTTACTAAATGATTTTCCTTTTCCTGTATTTTTCAATTTCTGCAATAAAGATCTTCAATGTTCAAAACAGTTATTCAATCTATCAAAGCATCTTCTAAATTTCTCTTACGAATCTGATATTTATTGCTATTGTTTTCTCTCATTACTTTATTTATACAACATTAATATTACTTGTCTTGATGAACCGATGACTGTGACATGCAACGAGACAACGCAGCAAACAAACATTGATTCAGATGAAGATGATATACCTGACGAGATTGTCAAAGAAGTGGAGAACTTTGAGAACAGACCTAAGTCTAACCTGGATGAGACCGAACTTATCAACCTGGGGGATTCAGAAAACGTTAAGGAGACTTACATCAGCATTCATTTGTCACCATCAGAAAAGAAAGAATACAAAGAGTTTCTAAGAGAGTATGAGGACGTATTTGCATGGTCGTATGATGACATGAATGGTCTAAGTGTGTCTATTGTGGCTCACAAACTGCCAACCAATCCAATATGTTCACCAGTGAAACAAAAGCTCAGAAAGTTCAAACCCCACATGAGTTTGAAAATCAAAGAAGAAGTTACCAAGCAGATCAACACCAAAGTTCTCCAGGTAGTGGAGTACCCGACATGGTTAGCCAACATTGTACCTGTGCCAAAGAAGGATGGGAAGGTCAGAGTCTGCGTCGACTACCGGGATCTCAACCGGGCCCGTCCGAAGGACGACTTGCCCTTGCCAAATATACACATTCTGATTGATAACTGCGCCAAGCATGAATTACAGTCCTTCATGGATTGCTTCGCTGGTTATCACCAGGTTTGGATGGATGAAGAAGATGTTGAGAAAACAACGTTCATTACGCCGTGGGGAGTGTATTGTTACAAGATGATGCCATTCGGCTTAAAGAATGCAGGGGCCACCTACATGAGGGCCATGACCACCATATTTCATTGCATGATTCATAAGGAGATCGAGGTGTACGTGGATGATGTCATTATCAAATCAAAGAAAGTTGCTGATCACATGGAGACTTTGGGGAAGTTCTTCAATAGATTGCGAAAATATAATCTGAAACTAAACCTCGCGAAGTGTGCATTCGCGGTTCCTGATGGGAAGTTGCTGGGATATATTGTAAGCCGCGGGGGAATAGAGTTGGATCCGTCAAAAGTCAAAGCCATTCAAGAGCTACCACCACCAAGGAACAAGAAAGATGTGATGAGTTTCTTGGGGAGGCTAATTACATCAGCCGGTTTATAGCACAATCTACAGTCATCTGTGAGCCAGTATTTAAGATGCTAAAGAAGGACGTTGCGATCGAGTGGACCGATGATTGTCAAAAGGCTTTCGACAGAATCAAGGAATATTTGTCAACACCACCAGTCCTAGTACCGCCCGAGCCAGGAAGACCTCTGTTACTCTATCTTGCCGTGTTAGATGGAGTTTTCGGCTGCGTTCTGGGGCAGCACGATGAAACAGGAAGGAAGGAACAAGCTATTTATTACCTCAGCAAGAAGTTCACTCCATATGAGGCCCGATATTCTCTATTAGAGTGTACATGTTGTGCTCTAACTTGGGTCGCCCAAAAGCTGAGGCATTACTTCTGTGCCTACACAACATATCTCATATCAAGGATGGATCCATTAAAGTACATCTTTCAGAAGCCCATTCCCATTGTCAAGCTAGCCAAGTGGAAAATCTTGCTGAGCAAATTCGACATTGTTTACATGACTCAGAAGGCAGTTAAAGGACAAGATTTGGCAGCTTGCTGAGAATCCCGTGGACGGAGGATACGAACCCCTGAAAACATATTTTCCTGATGAAGAGGTATCATTCATAGGAGAAGATATTGTAGAATCCTATGATGGTTGGAGGATGTTCTTTGATGGAGAAGACAACTTCAAGGGAGTTGGTATTGGAGCAGTCCTAGTATCAGAGACCGCTCAGCATTATCCGATATCCGCCAAACTCAAGTTCCCTTGCACCAACAACATGGCCAAGTATGAAGCCTGCATCTTGGGGCTCAATATGTCCATTGACATGAACGTCCAGGAACTATTAGTGATCGCTGATTCAGACTTATTGGTACATCAGGTACAAGGAGAATGGGCAACAAAGAATTCCAAGATACTTCCGTATCTGCACTACGTACAGAAATTAAAAAAGAAATTCACAAAGATAGAGTTCCGGCACGTCCCCAGAATCCAGAATGAGTTCACCGACGCATTAGCTACTTTGTCCTCAATGATCCAGCATCCGGATAAGACTTTCATCGACCTTATTCCCATAAAGGTCCATAATCAGCCAACTTATTGTGCCCATATCGAAGAAGAAGCAGACGAAAATCCTTGGTTTCATGATATCGATAAGTACTTGGCAAAAGGAGAATACCCCGAGCTCTCAAATTCCATTCAGAAATGCACACTTCGGAGATTGTCCAACAATTTCTTCCATAGTGGAGGAATCCTGTATAGGAGGACTCCTGATTTGGGGTTATTAAGGTGTGTTGACGCAAAAGAAGCATCAAAACTGCTGGAAGAAATTCATGCTGGGACATGTGGCCCACATATGAACGGTTTTGTTTTAGCAAAGAAAATACTCCCAGCTGGTTACTTTTGGATGACTATAGAAACGGACTGCATACAGTATGTTTGGAAATTCCACCGCTGCTAGATACATAGGGATATGATAAAGGTGCCTCCAAGTGAGCTCAATGCAACCAGCTCACCATGGTCGTTAACCGCTTGGGGTATGGACGTTATTGGACCAATTGAGCCTGCCGATTCCAATGGACACAGGTTCATTTTGGTCGCCATTGACTACTTCATTAAATGGGTTGAAGCAGCCTCCTACAAAGCAGTTACTAAGAAAGTCGTGGCCGACTTTGTCCGGGACCGCATTGTTTGTCGGTTCGGAGTTCCAAAGTCAATCATCACCGACAATGGTTATAATCTCAATAGTGACTTGATGAAAGCTATGTGTGAAACTTTCAAGATCAAACACAAGAATTCCATAGCGTATAGACCTCAGATGAATGGAGCCGTAGAGGCTGCTAACAAAAACATCAAGAAGATACTAAGAAAGATGATAGAAAGGCACAAGCAGTGGCATGTATATTTATCATTCGCTTTACTGGGATACCGTACCACTGTCCGCACATCAACAGGGGCAACTCTCTATATGCTAGTTTATGGTACAAAGGCTGTAATTCCTGCCAAAGTGGAGATTCCATCTCTAAGAATTATACAAGAAGTCGAGCTCAGCGATGCAGAGTGGGTAAGAAGACGTATGAGCAATTATCCCTCATAGACAGGAAGAGAATGAATGCAGTATGTCATGGTCAACTATATCAGAACAGAATGGCCAGGGCCTTCAACAAGAAAGTCAAGACGAGACGATTCACACTAGGGCAACTAGTGTTAAAGAAAATCTTTCCACATCAAGATGAAGCCAAGGGGAAGTTCTCTCCCAACTGGCAAGGTCCGCACATGGTTCATAGAGTGCTAACAGGAGGAGCACTCATACTTGCAGAAATGGACGGAGAAGTTTGGCCGAAACCGATCAATTCAGATGCAGTCAAGCACTACTATGTGTAACTTTATGCTTTCCCAATAATGTAATTTGAACTACACCTGACCTGATTCTCGTTTAAGAGGGGACACGTAGGCAACCCTGTGGGTTCGGTCACAATTCAATAAAAATTTATTTTTCCCCGCAATTGGAAACTGGGGCAGAATTTTGAGGAGGGACCTCAAAGTTCCGAAGCGAGTAGCAGTCCACAAGCATTCACTCAGCCAACTGGGGCAGAACCCTCAAAATTCCGAAGCAAGTTCAGCCAATCACCACGCGAGCAGTAGTCATAGGTGTCCACCCAGCAAACTGGACAGAATTTTGAGGAGGACTCTCAAAATTTCGCAGCAGGAGAGGTTGTAATGTATCGAGCCGTGTCATGTCGTCGGTTCATCTAAAACTATTTTATATTATCTATTATATCTTACAAAATCATGCATATTTATTTTTCCTGAAGCAGCTTGTTTAGCGGACGCTACCCCAATGACGCAAACAGTATCATCATGATCAAGCAAACGAGCCAAGCAGGGCCAACAGGGATGCGAACTAACCTTTCCCCTTTACAAAACTCACGATCTTTCTTTGGATGCAGGCAAAAAATTTCAAAAGCCCCAAAACATATTATCCGCTCAAAGGACAGACGTCGTTCCTCAAACTCGTCACGCGAACACTTATTATCAGCACAAACAATGCTTTATTATCACAGTGTTCTACCGCAATTTAACACCAGCTAAGAATTTTTGTTGTCCTTCCTTAAATATTGCATAAGGCTATCTTTCTGCTTTCCGAGACTAAACGTTGTGTCCATCTACATTCGCATATTTCATAAGGCTACCTTTCTGCCTTCCGAGACTAAACGTTGTCTCCATCAACATTCGTATATTACATAAGGCTACCTTTCTGCCTTCCGAGACTAAACGTTGTCTCCATCTGCATTCGCATATTGCATAAGGCTACCTTTCTGCCTTCCGAGACTAAACATTGTCTCCATCTGCATTCGCATATTGCATAAGGCTACCTTTCTGCCTTCCGAGACTAGACGTTGTCTCCATCTGCATTCGCATATTGCATAAGGCTACATTTATACCTTCTGATACTAAACATTGTCTCCATCTGCATTCGCATATTGCAAAAGGCTACCTTTCTGCCTTCCGAGGTTAAACGCTACCTCCATTTACTTCTCAAAAAGCAACCAATGCCTCTAGCATTATTTACTGCGCTTTACTTTTGGGCTAAGCTCTGCCCCTTTAATTCCCAAGGCTAAGCTCTGCCTTGTCAGCATCATACTATTGCATCTTCATGGGATGAAATATCACCAAATTATCCAAAGGCGTCATCGTTCGGAGGCACCATCTTCATGGCCCGAGAACACCATGTCATGGCCTGAGGATCTCTTTTATCAGTTTGCATATCATTATTCAAAGGCGTCATGGTTTGGAGGCACCATCTCCATGGCCCGAGAACGTCATTTCATGGCCTGTGAATCCTTCATCAAGAAATTCATGGCCCAGGACATCATGGTCTAAAGACGTCATCCTTAACCGTCCAAAGACAACATTCATAGTCCAATGGGAACTTGCACCATGTTTAAGTTACGCACGATATGTTTGTATTACTCATTTTCAGGTAACCCGGCAAGCAACAGCCATCATGGAAGGCGCGGTCCCATCCCAGTTCTCCTAACTACCCCGTAAGCCGCTTGTTCACCCAACCTTGCACTTTGCGTCCACCCTTATAAAACTTCATCAGTATACTTCACCGGTGGTTCCTGAACTACATACGGCTTGATTCCTGTAAAATCAGGGATATGTAGGCAGCTCAGAAACTAGGGTGCGGCCCAAACCTTTCAAGCTATTTCCACTCGGTCAAATTGGCCATCATATCTTTACCCGACAATTCTTCCATCCTTCCCGGGTAAAGAGGGGCAGCTGTTGGTACCTAATTTTTCCTCAAAACTATTTTTTTAAAACTTGCATATATACCTTCAAAATCACTTTTTATAATAATTGGTATTTTTTCCATAATTTTCTACATTTTTATCAATTTATTTTCTAATTTATTCAGTACTTTACATCCAATAATTATTCATAAATTTCATTACAAATAATTTCAAAATATTTCTTAGCTTAATATATCATTTTTAATCCTATTAGGATTTAGTTATTTCACAAATTAGCCAATTTGGCATTATTTGGCTATAATTACAACAATTTTGCAATTATAGCCTAATTGTACATTTTATGCCATTTAAATTCAATAGTTAGTCATTTTATATTTTAAATATTAGTTAATTACCTTAATTTCACCTATTTAGTCTTAATTCATTTTATATAATTATTAGCTATTTTATTAATTATTTTATCTATTTTTATGGGTATTTAAAAAATAGCCATTCTTATTTAAGTTGTAGCCTAATTAAACCTGGTCCCTAACCTAATTAAATAACCCATCATACCCCCAAGTCCAATATCCTATCTACCCGGCCCAACTCAGAGTCAATCTTGACTGTTGATCAAATTTGATCAACGGTCCAGATCTCTCCCTTCCTTAATTAGACCTAGAAGACTACCCCTCTTCCTCTCATTTCCCCACTCAATCGTCTCTCTATCTCCCTGTCTCTATCCCTGGGTCTCTCCAGAACCTTCTCGCCTTCCCCCCTTTCGATAAGCTCTGTTCATCTTCTCCGGCCACCTCTCTCGCCAGAGACCATGACCTCTCACCTCTCCTAGCCTATGTCTCACCCCACACCGGCTTTGGCACTGTCTTGAAGTCCTCAGGTGAACCTGGAGAGGTTCAAATCCCACGCATGGTCCTTCACACCATTTTTCGGCCACCTCCGGCCGTTCGAGTAAGATCTATGACTTTTGGGGTTTAAACCAGTAATGTTTTTGAGGTTTTCTTATCTTTATCGGTTCTCTTTGAAACCCTAACTCTTAAAACTCCCCTATTCTTTTAGATCTATGATAGATATGTGTATATTTTAAGCTATTTCGTTGTTTTCTCAAAGATTTTCAGATATTCTCTAAAAATGACTCTTCGTTTTCAACTAGGGTTTCATGAACCCGTTTTAAATGATTGTCCTATAATTTCTCAGTATTATCTTAGGGTCTCTACTGTGTTTTAGGGTTTTATTTAAGCTTCTCTCCTTTATCTGACCCGTTGTGATGAAATCCCAAATTTTCTAGTCCTAAACCCTAAGTTCCTGACTTTGTCTTTGATATTGTTTGCATATGTATGAATTTTATGATTATCTAATGTTTTACCATATGTTGTTTATCTATGTCTCTGATTATTTCCTTGATTTTCCGCTTACATTACTGTTTACCCCACATGTTCATGTGAATCCCTAATTACATATGTTTTCACTACTAGGGTTTCTGACTTCTTGCATGTTGTTTATTCAATTCATGTTAATCTCCATTAATTAATGTCATTCCTGTTTGAATCCCTGATTATCTGTAATTTTACTTTGTTAGGGTTCCTGATTTATTATTTGAATCCCTGATTCCTTGTCATTTGAAAAACTTTACTGATTTCTTATGGGATATTCTCACTAATTTCCAACCTTTAACTTATTTCTTACCTTGCGTGGCTGATTTACTGTTAATTGATCCATGTTTTCTTAATTAAAATCTGATGAACCTAGTCTCAATTGCATACTTGTATTGGGTTGAAATTATTTCCTTATATGGTATATGCATGGGAACTTTCCTTATTTGCTATTTGCCTATTAGCCGTTTGAATTTAACCCCTTCAATCAAGGGGATATTTGTGCTGATTTCACACTGTTTGAATATTCCTTAAGCTAATATGGTCCCTTTCCTTATTTGTTACTCACCGTTTGAATAACTCCCTTAATTATGGGAGTACTTGGGCTGATTTCACTGGGATTGATACTAAGTTCCATAATCGTTAATTGATTCTGATTTTTACCTTATTTTAACCCAGCTTTCAACAACTATATATAGGTATGCTCTTCTATCATTTAAAAAAAAAAGAACTGATCTGTTCAACTCTCTCTCTCTCTCTCTCTCTCAAAAATAAAAACTCTCTTCTCTCTCTCTTCTGTGCTAGCTACTACTATTCTAAGTTAGTCGCCTGCAAGCCAAGGCTAACTATTGTGCATCTCCTACTTCCTGTTAGTGTTACTGCTTTCCTCACTTCACTGGTATGTTCTAATTTAGATTTCAGTCCTCAAACCAACATGTTTCTATCACTGTTGTAATTCAGTGTGTTTCTAATTTTCTTTTACTTATTATTCAACATGTACCTAGGATCTTGAACTCCCCTCTGCATGTTAAGATAGGCCTTACTTGTTTATGACCTGCATGTTTATGTATACTTAGCACCTGCTTTCTTATGTGAATCTCCATGCCTATAACTGGTACATTAGTTTAATCATGGTCTTAGTTCTTTTGGTGTTAATCTAACCTAATACTTTATTGTACCCCTAATCCTCTGGACCCTTAGGAGCTTCTGATGGTATGCCTATATGTGTGTCTGCCTACTACATGTTTGCTCTCACATGCTCTGTATTTGTCCCTCAAATCCCATTACCCATGTTTGTGATTGTTGGACTATCCCTGGTCCTTTAAGTGATGTTGAACTTTTATTCCAATCAAGTTTCCCTCTTCAAAACTATTTTCTTACTTACCCTTTCTCAAAACTGTTTTCTTACTTAAAACCTTTTAAAAATAAAAATCACTCTCACATATACTCTTAGAAGTCTAGGTTCTGCCCCTTCTGTGTGAGCATTGCCTTGGGACCCTTGAGCTCCCTCTGAACTTTGACACACAGAGGCTGGCCATTCCACACTGCACTTACTCTTTTGGCTATGAAATCTGGGTGTGAGCACTGCCCGGGAGCCCTTGTTTCCTTAGGGAACTCTGACACACCCGGATTATGAGAAGGTTGTGAAATAATACCTGGCATTGAGGACTTGGAGACTTGAGCCTATTCTGTAGGCTCCCTATAGTTAACTTCTTATTTTCCTTCTATTTCAGCTGTGTAATTCGTATTCAATGGCCTGTATAATTATTTGTAACCAACTCTGGGGTCGGATAGTGAAATATGGGTAGGTGATATGCATGATATAGTATATTTAAGGGTAGAGACCATGTTTTCTAGGTTTATTATCTCTCTATGCGCAATAGCAGCCATGTTTAGGAACACCATGCCATGGATTAGATATCATGCTACTTAGGATTTATGTGAATTCAATATCTCATCTCCACACTTAGAAATCCTGCCTATAGGATAAATAATTACAATAAAATAAGTTTCTATTACGTGATTCTGCCTATGTTATGAAATTTCACTAGAAGTACTGTCTTAGTATAAATAAGTTGTAATCATGCCTCATCATGCCATACACGTAGATATCCTGTTCTAGGTGATAACCATTAAAATCTTTCACCTATGCTTTCCTGAAAATATGCATAATGCTATGATTCTATGTGCATTTAGAAATCCTGTTTAAGTTATTACGCATCATGTTGCATTAGATATCATGCTATAGGATCGTATCTATTTAGCTGCATTTAGTCTACACACAGAACAGTCCCCTGTTCTCAGCAACTGGTAATTAGTCTTTGTACATCTTCACACCTTGAATCGCATGTTATTAGCTAAAACAACTTAGAGTCATTAACCAATCTGAATAATTGTTGCATGTTGTCCAACACTTAGGCAAGCCTTAGGTAATTAACTTAAAAAATATAAAATCAGAATTGTCTTTGTGATCATGTTTAACTGCAGCATGCTTAAAACCAGTAGGCAAGCCTGATTAAGACTTCCTCTCTGAGTTATGCAATAATTTGTCTATCACCTAGATACCATGTTTTAGGATTCTGAATTAATATGGATCTTAATTCTGTATGAGACATGCTGCTTATGTGTACTGTGTGTGGAGGATATTTGAGCCTTTATCTGTTTTCTATGCTTTCCTTTATCTGCAGTTCTACTTGTTTTGTTATCTGTCGGCTTAGAATTTTACCTTTAAGACCTGAGGGTCTTCCTAGTACTTCCTTTTAGGATAGAAGTCCTAATTTCCTCCCGGACTGATACGAAGGGACGGTAACAACATGCAATAGAGGTCGAGACCAACACTCGTTTTAATAACCTTACGGGGTGGGAAGGGTAGAATGTGGATATGATGACCGGTGCGCTAATACCACGTGTAGCCCCTCTTCGAGGAGTGATTACCGGGTATTGCATTGATGTGATCCATATTATTAACCTTGGACACATTTATATGCTAGCTCGTAATTCCTTTTCAAAAGCTAATCTTCTTTACTGTTTTTCTAAACATCTACATGTTTAAAACTTAAATCCCCTCTTATTTGAGCCTTTACTTGTTATTTGCTAGTTGTACAAATTCACGAAACCATTTTGCCGGGAACCACACTTGTGGATCCTGAGGGGTGCCTAACACCTTACCCTTAGGATAATTTCAAGACCTTACCCAAATCTCTGGTTAGCAACGTAGTTATAATTTAACCCCTTAGGTGCCCTAACACACCATTAAAATTGTTAGGTGTCAACTCTTCAAAATATGAAAACCTCTTTCCCAAAAGGAAAGAGTTGTCCCAACCAATGTCATAAACCCGATATTCCGCGAGGAAAAAAGGGGGCGCGGCAATTAGCGAGGATTACGGGAGGATTTTGTAGAAGGGTTTGATGACTTTATTAGACATGCAATGTCACTTCTACCATACCAAAGTGAAGGAGTTATTAGGTGCCCTTGTGTTAGGTGCGACTGTATGAAGTTTGGAAAATCGAAGGAAGTAAAGTTTCATCTTTATAGGAAGGGGTTTATAGCGAATTACTTTGTGTGGACTAATCATGAAGATATCGCCGTGGAATATTTCATAACATGGTTGTGGGTGAAAGTAGTAGGTCGGTGGAGAATACAAATTGTGATTCTAGAATTCATGATATGGTTGCGGATGCTTTTGGGATGCACTTAGGGGGTGAGCCTAATGAAAATGTTGAACAAACTCCTAATGATGACGCAAAATGTTTTTATGAACAATTAGAGGAAGCTAGTCGTCCACTACGGGAAGGAAGTCCGCACTCTGAGCTGTCTGTTGCAGTTAGATTACTAAGTAAAAAATCTGATTGGAATATTTCTCAAGCAATAATGGACTCTTTCATTGACCTTATGAGCGAACTAGTTGATCCTAATATCAACTTACCTGGTGATTTCTATAAGGAAAAGAGATAGGTTTCTAAGTTAGGACTTTCATCAATGAGAATTGATTGTTTTGAAAATGGTTGCATGTTATATTATAAAGATGATGCAAATTTAGATAGTTGTAAATTTTGCAAAAAACCTCATTTCAAGAGGCTTTCTAGCGGGAATACGGTCGCTATCAAGACGATGCATTATTTACCTCTTATACCTAGGTTAAAGAGGTTATATACGTCGATGAGTTCTGCTCCTTATATGATATGACACTTTGAAAATAGAAGACCACCTGGTGTTATGTGTCATCCTTCAGATGGAGAAGCTTGGAAGCACTTTGATAGGACATATCCACATTTTGCTAGTGAACCAAGGAACATTCTGTTAGGTCTGTGTGCATATGGATTCACGCCTTTTTCTGTATCTGCGACACCATATTCATGTTGGCCTATCTTTCTTACACCTTATAATCTACCACCCGAGTTGTGCATGACTAGTCCATATATATTCTTAAATTGTATTATCCCCGGTCCACGTAATCCGAAAAGTTTGATTGATGTATATTTGAAACCTTTGATTGACGAGCTAAATCAACTGTGGTATGATGGTGTTGAAACATATGACATATCAACCAAGTAGAATTTCAATTTGCGTGCTAATTTAGTGTGGACTATTAACGATTTTCCTGCGTATGGAATGTTGTCTGGGTGGATGACAACTGGGAAGCTAGCTTGTCCTTACTTCATGGAAAATAGTAAAGCGTTCACTTTGAAACATGGCAAAAGCAATCATGGTTTGATTGTCATTGTCAATTCTTGCCTCCTGATCATGAGTTTAGAAGGATGAAAAATGCATTCAAAAAGAATAAAATGGAATATGATTCTCCACCTCCGATACTTTCAGGTGAGGAAATTTGGGAGAGGGTCCAGAACTTCTGTAAAGTTACTGAAGCTCCACCTTATAGATTCCTCGGATACGGTGTTACTCATAATTGGACGAAACAGAGTATATTTTGGGAGTTGCCTTATTGGAAGGATAATCTTCTCCGTCACAACCTTGATGTCATGCATATTGAGAAGAATTATTTTGACAATTTGTTCAGCACAGTGATGGATGTTAAAGGTAAGACAAAGGATAACCCGACGGCTAGAATGGACTTACAAGAATATTTCAGGCGGCCTGAATTATACTTGCAGACAGCAAACAATGGTAAGATATTCAAGCCACAAGTTGTCGTGCCTATAGAGCTTATGGAACGGTTCCGATAACCATTGCGATAGTACAATCTATCACAACGGGTTTCCCTCTTCCTGTTGGAACGATTATTCTTATCAACTGCAACGGTTAATAACTGGTACCATAACGTTAAATGCAACGGTCAATAATTGTTACTAAATCTATTAAACCTTTACGGGTATTACACAAATGGTAATGATTTTTTTAAGATATTGCAACGGTTGAACTACCTTTGCAACGGTTTTAGATTATTTTGGAACGGTTTGCAGGTCCTATGGCAACGGTTCTATTACATATTGCAACGGTTTTTAGATTATTTTGGAATGGTTTGCAGATCCTATTGCAACGGTTTTTAGATTATTTTGGAACGGTTTGCAGGTCTTATGACAACGGTTGAACTACCTATTATAATGGTTTTTATATTATTTTGGAACGGTTTGCAGGTCCTATGGCAAAGGTTAATGTTAGCTGTAACAATTTAATTGAATTGAAAATAGTTCCCCCTGTTGTAAATAAAGATTTACATATATATACAATAAACTATAAAATTCTAAAATTTATATAAATAACAAAATGAAACTATTCATAATCCAAATTGTCTGACAAGCTAATAATAAATCCATAGATAGTGATGAAACCAATAACATACATTTGATATTTCAAGATCAAAAGTTTTAAAACTTTTTGATAACAAACATTTCTAGAAACCGCCACATGCATCTACAACAATTAACAATTCAAAATTCAAGTAAGGTGTAGATCTTCATCACTGCCTCAGTCCTCTATCTCTTCATCTACTCCACCTACAAAAGAGTATAAACTGAGATTTGCAAAATGGATTATGCTCAGACCAAAGATAAATATAAATACAAGTTTATGAAGCCAAGAACACTGACATCAACTGAGAATTAAGAATGCAAACACAATGAACAATTTTAAATCAATCATGGGAACTGCCTTGGTCATTTGCTCTACAAGTCTGACAAGATACTGAAATTCTGATTTTTGTGAGTCCAATAGCGGTCAAAAGTGGTAAGCCTAATGCTGCAGGAGAAAATGAAGAGACAAAGACAATGATACAATTAGGTTAGCATGTTAATATCATTGTCTGGTAATACTAGTACTAACTAAATTCCTGGGTTTCAGAGAGAGAATTTGTAGGATAGCATGACAATCGAGCTAATAAAAGAATCCTTCAACAGATTACAAAGTGGAATATAGAAAAGCATTCACAACAGAAGAAAGCACCCAAGGCAGAATCATCCAACTCCAACCCCATAAGCTCCAAATAAAGAGACCCAGTCGTAACCCTTTACACCAAGTAGTCTTTGCTCCTTTGGCTGCAGCTCTTTTCTTGATCAAATAACAAAGGATAATGCAACAAAGTAGAAACACAATTATAATAAGAGCACATACTACTATGAGAATGATGTATTTAACACTTAATTTGCCACCTCGTGTAACCGGAGAAGGCGTTATATGACATGGGGTTGAAGCATTATGTCCACATAGCTGAGGATTACCCAAAAGGCGATCGAGTTGAACTTCCGAGCAAGTTGAGCAGGAACAGGACCAGTCAAATTATAATATGAATTGAAGGAACTAAGATTTGGTAAATCACCAACAAACATTGGTATTTCTCCACTAAACTGGTTGTTCCTTAGGTTAAGAACTGATAATTTTTGCAATTTGTTTATATCCAATGGTATTTGACTATCAAGTTTGTTACTTTTCAAGTTGAGAAGCACAAGAGAGGAAAGATTAGAGAGGCATTTAGGCAAACTTCCATTAATAGAATTATAAGAAAATTCAAGAAACCTAAGCCTACTCAACCTTCCAATATCATTAGGAATAACACCAATAATATTGTTATGACTAATTAAAAGCTCAAGAAGTTCACTAAACTTACCAAAGGAAACAGAAATATCTCCAGACAATGAATTATCATCAAGAGTCAGAGACTGTAAATAAAAAAGATTATTCCCATTTCCACCCCAAGAATCTGGAATAGAGCCAGAAAGATATTTATATTGTAAGTCAAGAAAAATAAGAGAGGTGGATTGAGTAAAACTTAGTGGGATTTCACCAGACAAAGATTTATAACTTAGATTAAGCCTATAAAGGTTAGTTGAATTAATAAGACTAGTTGGTATTGTCCCAGATAAAGAATTATTACTAAGTTCAAGTGTTTGAACAAGTGGACATAAACCAAGTGAAGTACGAATAGAATCAGAAAACTTGTTATTATAAAGTTGAACATCTCTTAAATTTGGTAAAAATCCTAAAGAAACAGGAATTGAACCACCTATTTCATTATCATGTAAACTAAGTTTTCGGAGAGCTTGAAACTGACCAATTTTTTCACTTAGTCTGCACTTAGTCCTTTTAAAGGAATCTCGATTACAATAACTTGACCTTGAGAACATTTAATACCAACCCAACTTCCTGAACAAGCTCCAAATCCAGTGTCATTCCAACTTTTTAAGTACCCTTTTGGATAAACTAATTCATGTTTTAAAGCTTGAAGTGCTTCACTACCAAATAAACAACAATTGAACTCCAGAAGATCAATCTTTTCCCCTAAAATTCCTTCCATTTTATGACAACTTAGGCACTGGATCACTCTAATTTATCAAAATAGCTAATGCACAAGAACATTAACAGATAAAACAAAGAATGTAGCAAATCCCACAGACTAGTAACTGAAAAATTGATACTCTTATATGCTAAAATGCATAAAAGACCAAAAGTGAAAAACAACAAACCAAGTAACCATTCTTAGATGTTTAGGAACTGAAGTTCACAATCAATTCTTGGTAGCTGTACTCGAGCAAAAGTTAAAAAGAAAGAAAAGAGAATAGAGAATTTTTTAAAGTATTTAAGCAGAGAGCATTTACTAGGCTTCCTACGGTAGTTCACAATTGAGGTCCTAAAAAAGAGGAGAAGAAGAGGAAAGAGAATACGTGTAACATTTGCTACGAACTAAACTTGATTGTTACTGCCAGCGGATGGACGATGGATTGTTTGAATAGCACCTTGTTGTGCAGAAGCAGCTTCGCCACGTGCACGAGCACTAAATATTAGCATGTCAGGATCAAGTCTTAAATTGGGGTTGAGACGTTGAAGTCGTGTAACGACGTTCATCGAAATATCTTGTTCCATAGCATCCTTTTGTGCATTGAGCTCTTCCATTAACTTTTCCTTTTGTGCATTGAGCTTTTCCAACAATTTTTGTTTCATCCTCTCTTCCGTTTCCTCCATTTTTTGTTCCATTATCTCATCAGTAGCATTTACAGAGGATCCAAAATATCCTTTTTCTTTTTTAAGACAGTCTTATTAACTCCTCGTCCATACAATCTTACCCGACATGGGTGCTCAGGTCCCATGACTGATGCAAACGCGTCAACTGAATCACTGTCATTTTCACTTTCTTGAGTTGATTGTATTCTCTCCATTTCAGCCTACAAACCAAATGCAAGAGAACAAAGTTTAAGTAAATAAAACTAAGTCGATAATTAAGAACAAATAAATAATCACGACAAACATTAAATTAGAAATTTATTACAATTTTACTAATTGTATTCTCATAAGAGCCTTTGTATACTTGACTAGGTTTTCTTTTTCTTGTAGCCACAAAGATGTCCTTACTTGATAGAGTATCCGAAGTATCAGCCATTTCTTCTTTTTTTCCTAGTAACATGAAAACTGGTATAATAATCTTTTTATGCAAATTTAGAAAGTTCATACTTTAAAAAAAAATAAGAGAAAAAATCAAACCTCGATGATTCGAGCAAAACTTATTTTTCCAGCAATGTGTGGATGCTTCAACTTTTTTCGATTCTCGATATTAGTTTCGGACGTTTTCTTCAAATAAATAAGCAAAGATTGAAAAGGGGAATTTTACAATGGCACTAGCAAATATTGACAAAACCAGGTCCTAAGCAACATTTCTTTCGTGAAAAAGCTAAATGTTAGTCTTCCAAATGGAACTTCCTTTTCGACCTGTGACCAATGGTAAAGCAAAAGAGGTAAGACCACTCATAACTGATAACACGAAGTCACACCATAAAGAGTCATAAGGACTCCACAGTGGCAGAGAAGGTGCTTCAACAATTGTTTAATTAGACAGTATTCTCAAACTACATTTATTGTTTTCTTTGATCAGAACAATATTTGTACACATAAATCATTAGCATGGACCCTAGGGACCCATGTTGCTGGGCATATCAAGCAGTATCTTAGCACCTAGAGGATTTTTTGCTGACAAATCCACCACTTTATACAGCCATTTTATAATTTCTATTCATACTGCAGTTCATTCTCCTCTTAATATTCAAGAAGCCTAGAGTGCACCAGCATTGTAAATCCCTGTCAACTTAGCAAGTAAGCTTTCATTAATTGAAACACTAGATTTCAAGTCTACTCGTTCATGTCAAAACTCTCAATCACTTATAGCAAAATAATAGTAAATAAGCATTTGATAACAAACCCAAATCAATCTTAGTTCAAAATAACAAAAAGGAAATACCTTGGCGGTGTTGGAGTTCCAATATTAAAGAAGATCTTTGAAGTGATACGCCGGAACATCTTTCGGCCTATTCTCCATTCGAAGCTCGTCATTCTCATACGCTTAAAATTGCATGCGTGCATTTTTAATAAACCAGTAATAACATCTTGCTTAAAAGTTTGAAAAGGACTAAATCAGCCAAACCCTATGGAAAGTGCAAACAATTAACACACTTTATTCATCTAAAAAGGAATGATTTCAGAGAAAAGTCAAATGTTGAAGAGTGGATGGTTGCAAAAATTATATACAGAAAGCAGTTGATCACTTCAAACTCAAAAAGAGGCACCTATTCATCAGAAAAACATTTAAAAGAAGCACCTATTCAGTATCTCATTTCCACCCCCATAACTTCTAACAAACAAGATGAATTTTTTTTATAGCTCTCAAAAAAAGAAACACGGATATGCTATGATGACTGCTATCTCCTTGAATATCAAATTTATCACTATAAAATTACCAATTCACAAAAACTAAAACTCAGTCAAGAATCACTCCAGGGAAATCCAACATGTAGTAACAAAGAAGAGCAGGTGAAAGAAGTAGATACATGTTCTTTCATATAGATTATAGTCACCCATGGCTGCAATAAAGAAGTTTTTCCTCTTCTAAAGCATTTGATTTGAAAAAAAGGAAAAGCTATAGACCGTTTGATATGCTACTGCATGGGTGCATGATAAACAAAGTATAAACAAAAGATGTATCTAGAAATGGCCAGACTTCAGGCAATATTAACTACAGTTAAGAATAGTTAGGAAATCATCTTGAAACCTGGGAACTTGAAAACTCTATCAAAGTTAACTACAAATACAGATGCTACTAGCATACGAATATTATGTATTATATCTGTGTGTGTATGTATGTATATATATGTGTGTATGTGATATTTTTCGCTTGGACAGAGACCGGCGCCAATAACAACGTGATGTGATGCAAGTTTTTGTGAGATTTAAATGTTTTGAATTAGTCTACCAACTTTTTAATAGGAAGTCACAAGGTAATAATTATCCATGTTTCCAATATGTGGAACAAATCATTTGATAAAAGGCAAACTACTTGTATTAATTGAAAAAATTAATTCATTAAGTGTTGCTGCATGTTCCAGTAAATTTCTTGCCTTTAGTTGATCAATTTTGAGCCAGGGGGTCCAACCGAACCTGCTTTAGCCGGAAAGTTTATTCTCTCTTCCTCTGTCTCTCCACACACACATATATACACAGTAAATACACACATACGGTTTATACACATATGACATATTGTTAAATGCTATAAAGTATTAGTGAACATGCTAGAAACCTATTTTACCTTTCAAATGGAACACACAAAGCGGAACCATAGTAGACTGACAAGCCAGTTCATTCCTGCTAATGATATATCGCTTATAAAAAATAAATGGTCGCAGGTTCAATTCAGTGAACTCACGATCCGTGGCGTTTGAAGCCTTTAACTACCATTCTTATGCCCAGTAATTAGATGAGAGAATATTAATATCCAAAAATACTATCATGTGACCTAAAGTTGGAATTTTCAGCCAAAAACAAGAACATGCAGTCCAAATTGAGAAATAGATTCATACAATTGGTAAATACAGAGAGAGAAGAAAGGTGCTTACCACTCGATTTCTCAGCCAAGTTCTCCGGAGAAGGAGATTACGAAGAGCAGCAGCCGAGCGCGGCCTCAACTCGATTTGCTGATGAGGTCTCTTTGAAGGAAAATGAATTACCGCAGAAGGAACACGATTATTGACTCCACAGAAGAACAGAAGCCCTAAAAATCTGAGCTTAGTCTCTCTAAATCAATAGCGGAATCAGGCACTAATGCAAACACTTCGTAATCTCGTTCCCAATCGCGACAACTCTCAAATTCGCTATATTTTGGAATTTTGAGGTCTTTTTTGACTGATTTTGGTCTGATTTGAAGGTGATTTTGAGAGTATTGGAGGAGCTATTTTGGAGATGACTGGAGGAGAGACCCGCTGATTGTACCCTAATTTTTAGGGGTTTAGCGTATTTCACATTTTATTAGGTATAAAACTTTAAAAAAAATTAGATGGTGGGCCCTCCCATTTTAGCGGGTATTAAAAATTTGGGTGAAAAAAAATAGGGAATTAATAACCGTAATGATAGAGATAATCGTTAACATAGATTGATTTATTGCTATAGTTATATAAAACATTGCCATATATACCTCTATCGGAACGGTTTTTAGACTACGACAACGGTTCAGTTACTAAGTATCCTGATAGTTCCAATAATTATTAGTAACGGCTAAAACCGTATCAATAGACAACCTATAGCAACGGTTATACAACCATAGTAATAAAAGGCGTTGCCATAGCTCCAATTTCTAGTAGTGAGTTCAAAGCAAGTTACGCATTCACTTTGGAGGAAAGACGACAAATTTGTGATTGGGTTAAGAAATTGAAGATGCATTAGGGTTATGCGTCGAATCTTGGAAAAAAGTTGATATGGAGGTAGGAAAGTTGAGCCATTTGAAAAGTCATGATTGTCATGTTTTCATGGAGACCTTAGTGCCTATTGCATTTTGTGGTTTGCCTGAAAGAATCTGGAAACCCATCATAGAGATTATTTTATTTTTCAAAGACTTTTGTTCTACCATATTAAGGGAAGAAAACCTACTCCGGATGGATCAGAACATTCGTGTAACTTCTAGTAAGATGGAAAAGATATTTCCATGTGGTTTTTTTTTATGTGATGGAACACCTTCCAATCCACCTTGTACACGAGGCACGACTTGGAGGGCATGTGCAATGCATATGGATGTATCCCTTTGAGAGGTAATATTATAAGTTTGATGTAATTTTCTATTTATTTGAATGTTCTTGGCTAACATGACATTATGTAGGATAATTGGCAAATGCAAACAATTTGTGTGACGACCGGGTCGGTCGTCTTAATAATTAACGCCCCGATCCCCTGTTAACTGTTTTCCCCAAGTCTATTTCTGCTAAATTAAATTGCCAGGGCGTTCGGTTTTGAGTTTCGGAGAGTTTTGGGACACTTAGTCCCTAAATGAGAGCTTAGGTGTTGGAAAGTTGCCCGTAGTTGGAGCAGTGTGAAGACGACCTCGGAGTGGAAATCTGATGGTTCCGTTAGCTCCGTTAGGTGATTTCGGGGTTGGGAGCATGTTCAAAATTCATTTTGGAAGTCCGTAGCTTATTTAGGCTTGAAATGCCGAAGTTTGAATTTTTGAAGTTTCCAGTCCGATAGTGAGACTTTGATTCGAGGGTCAGAATGGAATTCCGGAAGTTGAAGTAGTTCCATCATTTCATTTGGGATGTGTGTGCAAAATTTGAGGTCATTCGGACAAGTTTAGACGTGTTTCGGCATCAGATGTGAATTCTAGAATTTTCCTAAGTTCCTAGGCTTGAATCTTTGCATAATCGATGATTTTGATGTTATGAGACGTGTTTTTAAGGCTTGACCTAGTTCAAATGAGGTGTTAGGGTTGGTTGGTGATTTTGGTTGAGGTCCCGGGGGGCCTCGAGGTTGTTTCGGATGCTTAACGGGTGAAGTTTAGGAAAACTGTTGTTGCTGAACCAGGCACCTTCTGGTGTCTTCGCACCTGCGAAGATTTTTACGCAGGTGCGGTGGCCTTGATCGTAGGTGCGATAGGGGAGTTTTGGGCCAGTGGACGCAGGTGCGACCTGGGTTCGCAGGTGCGGGACCGCAGGCGCGACCAAACGATCGCAGGTGCGGCCCTAGTGCATTTTAAGTGACTTTCGCACCTGCGATNGATTCCAAAAATTCGAGAGTTTATTTCATAATTCTAAAAATCGTGTAAGGGCTCAAGAATTGGCGATTTTCTGTGGGTTTTGAAGAGAAGGATCATAGGTAACATTTTCTAATCCTAATTCATTGTTAGACCATTAATCCCCGTTGTTTCTTTAGTTTAATTATCAAAAATGGGGGGAAAACCATAGGAAATTGATGAAATTTCCGCAACCCGAAATTCTGAAAACTTATGGGGTTTTTGGCATCGGATTTTGATTGTTTCTGTTTGAATGAGTTCGTGAATGAATGGGTTTCCGAAAAATATAACTTTTACCTGATTCCGAGTCGTGGGCCCGAGGGGCGTTTTGGTCATTTTACATAATTTCGCGTCTTAGCTAGAATTAAACAGTGAAAATCAGTTGCATGAGATGTTATTTACGATATGTAATTGAATTGTATAGATTTGGGCCATTTGGAGTCGGATACTCGTGAAAAACGTGTGGTTTCAAGTTAATTTTGAGCCAGTTCGAGGTAAGTGGCTTGTCTAACCATGTGTGGGGGACCTTTCCCCTTAGGGTGTGATATTTGGTAATTGAATGCATATGTGAGGTGACGAGCACGTACTTGTGCTAATTTTTGAAAATCCGATTTTGCTTTAAATATTCAGACTGAGTTTCTTTCTTACCTGTTTTATTCTACTTGCCATTATAGCCTATGTTAGTTTAGAAAAGCATGCCTAGTTGACTTGAATTGCCTATTTGCTTAAGTTGCTTTAATTGTACTATGCGAAGCATGTTAGGATAGAACTACTCGTTACCTTGTATTTTGCACTCTATTTCTGAATTTCTTCTTGTTGTGGTTGCGTATTTACTTTAGGGCTACGGGACGGTTTCCCGGGAGATCCCCCTGCATATTTACTTTGGGACTAAGGGACGATATCCCAGGAGATCCCCCTGCATAATTACTTTGGGACTACGGGACGGTATCCCGGGAGATCCCCCTGCATATTTACTTTGGGACTAAGGGACGATATCCCAGGAGATCCCCCTGCATAATTACTTTGGGACTACGGGACGGTATCCCGGGAGATCCCCCTGCATATTTACTTTGGGACTAAGGGACGGTATCTCGAGAGATCCCCTTGCATATTTACTTTGGGACTACGGAACGGTATCCCGAGAGATCCCCCTGCATATTTACTTTGGGACTATGGGACGGTATCCCTGGAGCTCCCCCTGCATATTTACTTTGGGACTACGGGACAGTATCCCGGGACATCGCCCTGCACATTGACAGCTAGACTACGGGACGTATCCCGGGAGATCTTTCGGATATACATATGATGGACTACGGGACGGTATCCCGGTAGATCCTTCGGATATACATACGATGGACTACGGGACGGTATCCTGGGAGATCCACTAGACAGTTGAGAAAAGGACTACAGGACGGTATCCTGGGAGATCCTCATTGTTACCTTTGTTATCGAGTTGGTCATATTTCGTGTTTACTTTATTCTTGTGTTTGTCATTTCCTTGTTTGACCTGTCTTATTTCACGGCTGTATTCATTATTTATGTCTATCTTTCATACTGTAAATTCCTATTATATTGTTAAACCTCAGTAGGGCCCAGACCTTTCTCGTCACTACCCGACCGAGGTTAAGCTTGGCACTTACTGAGTACCGCTGTGGTGTACTCATGCCCTTTCCTGCGCATGTTTTCCATGTGAAGATCCAGGTACCTCCACTCAAGCGCACTATACCCGAGGTTAAGAGATACAGTAGACCAGGAGTCTCTATCTTATTCCAACTTTTGTGAAAAGTTTATCCTCCCTTACAGTGATATAGACATTCTGGAGTTAGAGCAGTGTACTATATTCTGTTAGCCTGTGGTTCCCGTGAGTTTTCGGGTTTTGGGGTGATATTGTAGACTTCCATATTATTTTGGGTTGTATATTCCAAGCGGCATTTATTTACAGTCCTTCTTTTAGATTGTTCAGTTTTTACTTAATTATTTCGCAAGTTATGTTGATATTCCACATTGTTAGGCTTACCTAGTTATAGGGATTAGGTGCCATCACGACATGTTCACGGAGGGCGAACTGGGGTCGTCACAAGTTGGTATCAGAACTCTAGGTTCATAGGAGTCACAGAACACATGCTGATTTATTAGAGTTTCTCTGATCGGTACGGAGACGTCTGTACTTATCTACGAGAGGCTATGTAACTGTTTAGGAAAATCTTCACTTCATTGATTTCCTTGTCGTGCAATATTTTTTGCCATCAATTCTAAACCCCTGTCTTCTATTCTCTCACAGATGGTGAGGACATGTGCTACTCGGGACGATCAGGCACCCGGGCGCCCCCTACTGCAGCCGTTAGAGGCCGGGCCCGAGGTAGAGGCCGAGGACGCGCGCGTGGTGCAGCGAGAGCACCTGCGCGAGCTGCCGCTGAGGTAACACCAGCAGATCCAGCCGAGGTTCAGACACCTGACACGCCTACTGCCATTACTACTCCGTCCCTTCAGGAGACATTAGCTCAGTTCATGTCTATGTACACCACTCTGGCTTAGGCAGGGTTGCTTCCCCTTGCTGCAGCCACATCTCAGGCCGGGGGAGGAGCACAGACTCCCGTCGCCGCACTCCTGAGCAGCGAGTGCATGTGGAGCAGGTCCTAGAGATCATTCCTGCACCGCCCGTAGTTCCAGTTCAGCCCGAGGATGGGTCAGCTGCTTCAGAGGATGAGCAGCAGAGACTTGAGAGATTCAAGAAGTATGACCCTCCGGTATTCAGTGGACTAGCATCAGATGATGC